>APFE031702106.1:44830-65169 GCA_000404065.3 Pinus taeda | reverse complement strand
GGTTGATTGTAGATTAGTAATGCACATAGCCTTTTAATGACTAATGACATGATGGAATCATCTTGTCCTTCTGCTGATTTATTTTCTGAGTTCTAATTCCAGCATTGTTATTTCTTTTAGTTTTGTTTTGCTCATTTACTTTCATGCAATTTAGATATCATATTACTCCATTTGTTTATGATTACCTTCCTATAGCCAAGAGACTCAAATAGTGAGGAATCAGAATATTATTTGATGTAGTATGATTTAGTTTACTTTCCTACAATTTAGATATCAGATTATATGTCATTTTCAGGGATTGAAGTATGAATGAGTAGTTTAATCTTAGTTTCATTTTATGCAATTTCATTTTATGCAATTTAGATATCATATTACTCCATTTGTTTATGATTACCTTCCTATAGCCAAGCGACTCAAATAGTGAGGAATCAGAATATTATTTGATGTAGTATGATTTAGTTTACTTTCCTGCAATTTAGATATCAGATTACTCAATTTGTTTATGATTGCCTCCTATAGCCAGAGCGAGTCGAAAGGTGAGGGGTCAGAATATGAGTTGAAGTAGTGTGATTTAGTTTCCTTTGCTTACAGTTTTTAAATTGCTTTAAGTTCAGTTTTCTTTTTATACAGCAGCAAGGATACTGGGTTTCATAGTCACTAGCTCATTGTTTGGTTGTTGCATTCTATTTCAATTAAAGTAGCTACATATTTACACTTTTGTTTAAGTACTAATTCCATCAAAAACATGTTTTAAGATCTTTTGAAGTGCTAAGTTTTGGAAGTTACCATTAGGGACATAGGCCTTGTCTTGAAATCTCTATCCATACTTGTCCTTTAAAAGTATTCTTAAGACCTTAGAATAGGATTACCATTTGCATTAGACACTTTAGGAAACCAACAAAAACAAAACCCCAAAACAAAATAAAATCTATAAAACAACGAAGTAAAAAAAAAGGTTAACTAAGCACATATGGTGCACCGCACTTCATCAGTTTACGATACCCGGATTGATAATTTATGTAGAGCAATTTGAGACATTAAATTGACTAGACATAAACCACTACACTCAGAACCATCACAACAATGGCATTTGTGGGCTTACTTAGCAGATGGAATTGATGTTCATTAGCTTGCTGGAAATTATGGTAAAATGAGGTTTTTGGGGCACTGGGAAAAACTTTATGGCTAGTTTCACTATAAGTGTTATCTTGGTTGTATCTTTCTTGCATTGTTTTGATTGAAGCTAATCGAAATACAATCATAGGAATGCTTTGAGCTTGAAAAATGTTTCTTCCTGGAAGCTAACACTCATCTATTGGGGGTTTGATTAATGTACATGTTTGGTCAATTTAGTGTCTTAAATTGCTCTACATAAATTATCAATCCGGGTATCGTAAACTAATGAAATGTAGTGCACTCTTTGTGCTAGATAACCCTTCTTACTTCGTTGTTTTTATGTTTTATGGTCTTTTGGGTGGTTTTTGGTCTTTTAATTTCTAATGATTTACAATGTAAATTATCATAACTAAATCTAACTTTAGTAAAGACTGCTCAAAATCAAAAATTTAAAACAAAGCTAAGAAAGAAATGAAAATAGAGCTAAGAAAGATTTGGAAGCAAAGCTAAGAAAGAAATGGAAACAAAGTTTCTATTCTTATTTTACCATTATGTCCAAATCATGAAATAAAACTTAAAGTGAAATTTGCAATTGATGTCTACCTAATTACAAAAATAAAACTAAATGAAATACTTGGTTACTCTGCCTCTCAATTTTGGGAGAAAGTCTCCTTGGGATGACATTTGAGTAATTATGTACTTCATTAATCTAAGAGAAAGCAAATACAGAGATGCAGAAATAACTCATTGCACAGATGAGATGTTCAACCACTTAGTTAAGGATGAATTATCAACTTGAAGGGTTTTCCATAAACATTCATTAACACCATGAGTCAGTAAACTAAAAATTAAGTGGCGAAGACAGTAAATGACACTAATCAGTTTAATTGACAATTTAAACTAGCAAAACAGTGAATGAAGTAAACTATCCAACAATGTATCCTTATCATTCTTCAATTCTACTCTCATCCTGAAACAAGGTTAGTTTTTAATTGAAGAAACAAGATTACACCATGTTCTATCTTCTAAACTACTGATAAAAACTAAAAAGAGATTAAGCTAATGGAAACTGCTCTAAATTATAGACACTGTTAATAAGAAAAATGATGGAAATTGCAATGTTTTAGTAAGAAAATGATTATAAACACTATGAAAGAAAATCATGAATTTACAGTTAACAAGAAGAAGAAAAATAAAATGAAATGAAACCTTCTTCAATGCAGGGGCCCTCTGCAACTGATTAGGATATGCTTGCTCAATCAACTCCAAGAAAACTCCTTCAGATTTTCATAAAAACATGCGGTCTTCTCATATTAAAACAAGGACACAAAATGCCCAGAAATTAGAGAATCTAGAATTTCGATTTCACAATAAAACTATTACTATTACTACTAACTTCTTCGGTCCTTTACACTGGTATTTATAAAAAAAAACATATAATTGTTTGTGGAGAAAAGCATGCTACAGCCAAACACGTAGAAGATAGATATGCAGAATTTCTTCCTCGGTTGTTGGAGATATAAATCTAAGATATGGTGGCTGTTGGATTCGTTTGTACAGGTGGTTGTTGGAGTCCGTAGATACAGGTAGTTGCTCTGGATAACGCTTCCCATCATTGTGAAACGTATTAATTAACCACGAAATAGAGTCATGTTACCTTCAGTCTCTTTGTGTTTGACTTATCCATTGACCGTATTCTTATGCCATCTTCTTTGTCAACCTGGGTTGAATGAATAGGACAGGGTCTATGTCATGATGATTTCCAAGTTGCCCATGTAACTAGTATCTCCTTCCGACACCTAGAACCTATTAGAGCATGAAGGTAGCTACAGAACAACCGATTAGCTGCAGAATAGGTTGCATTTAGTAGCTAATATACAAAAAAATTTTCAAACAAAAAAACATAAAAGAATAACATGTAAATAACTAAATGTCCTCCTCAAGACAGTATATACTATTCATAGGTGATGAGAATGCATCTTTCTTATGGAAAAACAAAGAAAAGGAATAAGAAGAGTTGCTAGGGAAAGAGTAATTTTTTAGGCTCAACATACCCCCACTGCAAAATCATTGCATGTCCCCATGCAATTTTCAAAAAATGTGAACTTCTTTCTCCTATTGCATATGTTCTGATACTTCTGCCAGCACATCCAACTTCCTTTTCTTACTTCTCCTTGCACTGACTGACATCCTGGGCTTCTTCATAGGAAGTCTATATTTGAGGTTGATAAGTGTTTTATTCAACTTCCTATTTTTCCTCTTCAACTTCCTATTTTTCTTGTACCATAATCCTAGGTGCAGCATTGTGTTGTCACGAATGGCTCTATCCAGCTTGTTATGTTACCTCAAGGTTTCATTTTCCTTTTGAATGTGCCTCTTCAAAATCTCTAACTCAAAGATTTCTTGTTTGAGAGAGCTAGTTAGAGGTTCTTGTGGATTGATAAGCTACTTTAGATTGGTTGAGGATCCTGGATCCATTGAGGTATCCTTTCTCTCTAACGACTCTATGTAGTCATAGATTTGTTGTTGTACTGGATCTATGCCAAGAGAAGCTCTACTTGGGCTGCCTTCAAAATTCTGTGGAGGAGACTTTTGTGGACTATGTTCAGGTGGAATACTATCAGGAGACTGAACTGGGGTTTCTTCCTCTAAGCTTATGAACTGGGCTCCTTTTGATGTTACATTCCTCACCTTACCTCGGAGTCTAGAGCTCCTTCTCAAGTTTTGGAAGCTTATGGTTTATTCTCTTGTGTCCTTCTTCCTCTTCCATAACTCCCCTTTTTTTCTTGATTTGCTCCGTAATCTTGGTCAGTCTTTCAGAGAGTAACTGTTCATCTTCTTGTGCTGATAAAGGTTCAAGAATGTCTTCATTGATTTCTTCAGCTCTCTCTTTCATTTTCCCTTTCTGTTTAGTCTGCTTCCTAACCTCTGGTTTTGAAGTTGTCTCTGCATCATTATTTTGTGAGGAGGTTTGAATATTAATGTAGATCTTTCTCCTCCTACTTTTCTTAACATGACTCTCCTCGGGTGACTCTGGAGCATTCTAGAAAAAAATCTTACCAAGAAATCTTCCCTTGTATCCCCTACACTTTTCAAATGGAACTCAACTAGTATTTTCACTAATCCATGATGATACATAGTTGTTTCTATGGATTCAATTTTCTTTTGGACATTTGTAGCCATCCTTCTCAGATTGTTTAGAAGGAAGAAGGGAAGGTTGATGGTTCCATTTTCTAAAAAATTCATTAATAAGCGTATATGGTAAACATACATAAACCCAAATCTTATTTCACATGTAATGAATTTTTGCAATATCAACAAAACATTACCCATTGTTCTTGAGTGCTGAAATAGGAATTCCCTTCCTAAATACTGTAACATCCATACCTGGGTTTCTAAGGATCACTTTCCAAGATTCACCATGAAATTCCTTATTTTTAAACCATATTTCTCCTTGTCTCAGCAGCTCTATTGCTTCTACTATGAAGGATTCTATGACTGCAAATTATATATCTCCTATCTCCACTTCTATTCCATCAAATGACCTTGAAAAAGACTTGGTAACTTCCTTGCGGTAGCCGTCAAATTTCTCAATAAAATTTAACCATCCAGCCTTTTGTAGCATCCCTTTAAGCTGTGGATACCCCTCCATATACTTTACCCCTATGGGCTTTGTCCTGACAATAAGCCCCATAACCCCTATTTTCGGTTAACCTTCAAAATTACTCTCACTGTCTATAAAATGAGTGCTATTTAAGAAATGGAATGACTGTGTGTATGGAAATGGAATGACTGCGTATATATGAAAAAGGAAAGACTGTGTATATGAAATGATTGCGTGAATAAGAGAGATAAACTTAAGAGTTTTCATGTAATAAATAGACAGTAAGGGTTTAGAGAGTCGTAGATAGGTAGGTCACATCGTCATCTTGACCATTAACAGGTGGAGTTGTTGAGGACCATTTGAGTATAGGTTATGAAGTTTGAAGCAGAGATTTGTTATGAAAGAATCATTGAGGTCGTTTATTATTAAAGATGGAAGATATGGTGAAGACATAGTGGCGGTCAAATCAAATGATGGTTGATTAAGGAGACATGTGATTATACATACTATACAAACTTATGTTTTCAAATTGATTTTTGAAATAAATTTTTTCATTTGCCTTTGGAACCTTTACTTTCGCTTGCTAATTTTTTTTATGTTGATCCACAAGTACCTTGAGCATGGTTGGTCTTCAAAAATTAATTTTTCTTCAATTCCTTGCATATATGATTTTATTATGAGTTGTACACTTGTGCCTGAACTAATAATCAAATTGTAGCTGCATAACAGAATCAGTTGCAAAACGTGAAACAGAAAGTGAAAACTATAAAAGGAAAAATTGAAAAATTTATTGATGAAATATGACAATGGGATGAAGTGAAACTGCAAAAATAAAATGGAGTGAGGTGAGATGAGATGATGAATTTTGCATAATCTAAACTGCAGAGTGGTTGTAGCTTTTTGTCACTACTTATTACAGAAAGAAAATGGAAAACATAGGGTGTCAGAAACCTCTGATGTTCACCCTGTATTTTCTGTATAAGTATGCCAATCAATGATTGGTTTTCAACCTTATAATTTTATTTTTTTTGGTAAGGAAAAATAAAGACTAAGTTAGTGGAGAAGAAGAATTCTTCTTCACTAGCTTCATTTCAGAATTGTCTTGAAAAATCTTAATGAAATCCTCTTTGAAATTGGTTTTTGATATATCTTTAATCTATGACCATTCACAAGAAGAGGATTTTACTTTCATCTACTGTTCTTGTCCTCACTACTTCATTATTAAAGACTTTTTCAATCTCATATGGCCCAAGCCAATGAGTTTGAAACTTCCCTTGAAAATCTTAAAACTTTGAATCAAACAATAGCGCCCAATCTCCCACTTGAAACCTTTTGTCCTTGATATATTTGTCATGCCATTTAGCCCTCTGTTGTTGGACTATACTAGTCCTTTGAACTGCCTCTTGCCTGATTTCATTAAGTTCATTTAATTGCTCCAGCTTATGCTTTTGTGCCTCTAATAAATCTAGTCCTAGTTGGACTGCCATCTTGAATGTTCTGATTTGGAACTCTATAGGGAACAGGACTTGTTTCCCATAAACAAATTCATAGGGTGTATGTCCCTTTGTGTTCCTCCATGTAGTTTTGTAGGCCCATAAGGCTTCAGGAAGCCTTTCTACCAAATCTCTTCTATGTAGATGTACAATCTTGGTGAGAATTCTTTTAATCACTTTATTTGTAGATTCCACTTGACCATTTGCTTGTGGATGATAGGGAGTAGATTTCCTATGTTTGATCTTGTATTCCTCCACAAGCCCTTCCACCATGTTAGATGTAAATTGAGATCCCTGATCTGTCAAAATCTCTCTTGGAACACCAAAACGAGTGAAGATGTCCTCAAAAATAAAATTAACTACAGATTTTTCATTAGCGAAAGGTAATGCTTTGGCTTCTACCCATTTAGTGACATAATCAGTGCATACTAATATATACTTCTTCTGCTTAGATGGAGGACTAATTGGCCCAATAAAATCTAAAGCCCACTTTTCAAAAGGTTTGATGAGTACCTGAATTTGTAATGGCATTTCATCTGAGGAGCAGGTTTCCCTACCCTTTGGCAACTCTCACATCTCCTGACATGTTCTTTAGCATATTTGAATATGGATGGCCAATAATACCCTAAAGAAGGATTTTATAGGCTATCCTCTTGTCAACAAAGTGTCCACCACACGACTCATCTTGACATGCCTTAAGAATCTCGGGCATTTAATCTTCCCTGACACACCTTCTGATCATAAGATCTGGGCCTGTTTTATACAATTTGTTAGTGATCCATGAATATCTTGCACTTTCTTGAATAATTTTTCTTTTCTCTCTAGGAAACAAATGTGAAGGTAACTTTCTTGTGACCAAATAGTTAGCAATATCTGCAAACCAAGGAGTTTGAGTAGTTACTGCAAAAAGATACTCATCAGGAAATTTATCTTCAACCGGAGAATCTTCTTTGATATTCTGAATCTTGGATAAGAAATCAACATCTGTGTTTTGTTTTCCAAGTCTATCTAGCACAATAATGTTGAATTCTTGCAAAAGTAAAAGCCATCTTGTAACTCTGCCATTAATAATAGGTTTATTCATTAAATATCTAATTGTAGAGTGATTTGTATGAACAAACGTTTCATAGCCTGTTATATAGTGTTTGAACTTGTTAATTGCATGAACAACAACTAAAAATTCTTTTTCATTCACAGTATAATTTAACTCAGTGGGAGTCAAATTCTTACTTGTATAGTAAATGGCATACAGAATCAAATCTTTTTGTCCCAATACAGCTCCCAGAGTTGTATCTGAAGCATCTGTTGAAATATGGAAAGGGAGTTTCCAATTTGGACCTCTTAAAATGGGTGCTTCAGAAATTTTTGTTTTTAAGGTTTCAAATGCCAATTGGCAATCAGAATTCCAATTGAATTCACAATATTTGGTCAGCAATTTGAAGAGTGGGGATGCTATTTTAGTGAAATTTTCTATGAACCTTCTATAGTATCCTGTAAATCCTAGAAAACTTCTAACATCCTTTTGGCAATTTGGAATTGATAATTTAGAGATGACTTCAACTTAGGATTTGTCAACTTTAATCCCATCTCCTAAAACGTGATGTCTTAAAACAATATCTTTTGTAAACATCATAAAACATTTTTCATGGCTTAGTGAAAGGTTTGTTTCTTTACATATTTTAAGAACTTTTTCCAAATTTTCCAAAGCTTTTTCAAATGTATTCCCATAGACTGTAAAATCATCCATATATACCTCTACACAATCATGTATTAGATAAGAAAAAATCCCTACTACTGCTCTTTGGAATGTTGCAGGTACATTACATAACCCAAAAGGAAGTACTCGGTAGGCATAAGTTCCCCATCAACAAGTAAATGTGGTTTTATCCTCATCTTCAGGTGCTACCTGAATTTGATTCTAAGCACTAAAACCATCCAAGAATGAGAAATACTTCTTACCTTCTAATGTATCTAACACTTGATCTATAAAAGGCAAAGGGAAACGATCTTTAAGGGTTGCTTTATTCAGTTCTCGATAATCAATGCACACCCTCCATTTCCCATTCTTTTTAGGAATAATTACCAAAGGAGAAACCCATTGGCTATCTGAAATTGGGTAAATGAAGTTTACATTCAATAATTTTTGGAGCTCTTCTTTCACAATCTCCCTAAGATTTGGATTCATCCTTTTCTGAGGTTGTCTGATAGGTCTACAATTTTCCTCAATGTAGATGTGATGGATACAAGTCTTAGGATTAATGCCTTTCATGTCAGTGTATTCCCATGCAAATGCAACATAATGTTTTTGTAATGTTTTGATTAGCTCTTCTTGTTGTAGTTTCTCCAAGTTTTTGTTTATGTTCAATGTCCTACCTGGAAAAAATTCAATTGTAGATCTACCAAACTCTTCCATAGAATAGAGAGACATCTGCTTAGATGACAAATATTCAACATTAAATTTTTCTTGAAATTGCTCATGGTCTTATTCTAAAGATGATACAAAATTTTCTAATATATTTAAAATTTGACTATCTTCACTAATATCTGAAATAGAAAAGAGAGGCTGAATATCATCTTCATCATCAATCCATTCTTCGTCATCTATTTCTGTGATTACTTTTGCTAGAGGTTATAAAGTATTTTTTTTTTCGAATTACCATCAGAAATATACATGTCACTAGATTTACAGCTAATAAAAGCATCAACTGTGGCTAGCCAAGGTCTTCCTAATATGAGTGGATGTCCTCCTAGATTGTTCTTGGGAGTTAAGATCATGAAATCAATAGGGTATTCCCAAGAGTCTAAGGATACTGAAATATCTTCTAACACTCCATCTGGTTTGATTACTGATCTATCTGCTAGTTGCAATAAGGTAGGTGTGTAGAGAAGATTAGGAAGCTTGAGCTACTCCATAGTTTGTTTGTTCATGATGTTTATTGTTGCCCCTAAGTCAATCAATGTATTTGGAATTTCAACTCCATTGATATGTGTTTTCACAATTTTGACTTCTTGGATCCACATATTTTTGTGTGGCAATTTTTCCTGTCATTATGTCTGTGATTTTTCCTACCAGGTGAATTCTTTCTATTTCCTTTGTTTTTCTTCCTGGTTTCTTTATGCTCAACTCCTTTATTGTTTTGGCTAGAACTGGAATTTCTTTAATGGCTAGTAGCAAAGGGATTTTGATACAGACATCCTTCAATTCATCTAGAAAATCATAATTGGGCAACATAATCTGATTTTCTATTCCTCTATCAATTTGTAATCTTTTAGGAAAATAAGGTGTAGAAGTAGATGTCGGTTGTTCATTAATAGGAGTTGTGTTCACTAATTCTTTTTGTTTTTCTTTTTTAATGTTTTGGTTTTGGAGAGATGTTCCCTCAAAACTTTTATTGACCTTTAGAGAATCTTCCTCATAACTATCTTGTTCCTAAATAACTACAGAAGGTCTTTCCTTTTCTAATATCCTACCAGATCTCAGTTGAACATCATTAAAATCTAGAGGAGTAATCATATAAGTTGGAAATTATTGTCCTTCTACCATGTAAGCATTTTGAGGGTTTTTATTGTTGGGGTTTGGTAATGGTTGGGCAGGTAGCTGATTTGGTTTTCGCTGAAATGGCAGTAAGAGTTGAGGATTTTGGTTTTTTTTTTTTGTGGAAATGGTAATGAAAGTTGAGGGTTCTGATTTTGAAGTTGTGGCTGCTGATTTTGTTGCTGAATGTGTGGAGGAGGATAATTTTGATATGATGGAGGATATTGATAACATTGATAAAATCTCCCATAAGGATTTTGTACTCCTTGTGCCCACAATTGAGATTGAGATTGAGGTCGAGGTTGAGGTCAAGGTTGAGATTGAGATTGAGGTCGAGGTTGAGGCCAAGGTTGAGATTGAGATTGAGGTTGAGGCCAAGGTTGTTGCCAAGAATTCCAATTTGGTGGGGGCTGAAGATACATTTGATTGTTAAATCCCTGATTTTGGGGCCCCTGCCAAGGTCTTATAGTAACAAAACAAAGAGGTTATGCAGAATTTAGGACTATTTCTTCCTGAAAGACAGCCTTAAGACCTAGAATTGAAGGACAACCCTTGGTCTCATGGATTTCTAAGCAAATCATACAGTTTTCTACAACTTTTGCGTCTAAAGGGCATTCTCTTAGAGCATGTTTTTTTTCTGCATTTTGGACAAAAAATGGCTAAAGCATCAGCCTCAGTTTTCTGCTTGTTTTGTAATTTAAGGGTGTGTATTTGCTCACTAAGACTCCCTAGAATGTTAGTTTTAAATTCATCAAGCATATTACCAATTTCTGCCCTACTTATAGATCCAGTTGCATATTTGTTTACTCAAACAAGAGAAGGATCTTTTGGACCTTTCCCAGTTTTAGATTTCCCTCTTGAGAGATGAACACATAATTCTCCTATATCATTTAATGGAAGTTGAGAGATCTCTCTCTTCTCCATCATGTTAAGGATATCTATCCACTCATCTCTGATGGCTTTTAATAAAGGAGCTTTCAAGGTATCTTCATCTAAATTGCACATTTTTTCTCTTTTCAAATTATAGTTGAATCTCTTAATCAAATCCTCCAAGTTTTCATCCTCTCTTTGCATCATTTTGAACACTTCATCTTTGTGATTGGTAGGCATGCAATAATCCAAGAACATTTTTTTCATGTCATTCCATGTTCTAACCCCATGAACCACTTCAAAGCAACTCCTTTTAGTGTTGAAGGAAACAATTTGAGTTTTAGAGAGCCTTTTAGATAGTCATACGTTGTGCATAAGATTTCAAACTCAAATAAGAATGTTTCAGGATCCTCACTTTTTAACCCATTGAAGCTTGGGAGGACAAAGGATGATATATTCTTCATTGTGGCATTTGTTTCCTCATCCGCTATAGGGAATCCAAAAGAATTATCTATTTCCCTATTTCCTCTGCCTCCTCCATTATTTCCTCTACCTCCTCCATTGTTTCCTCTACCTCTTCCTCTACCCCCTCCAAACAGATTGAATTCCCCATCTTCTCCTTCTTCTACCATTATAGTTTCCTCAGAGTTAGTATAAGGTTAAACCTACAAGGTTACCTTCTCCTCCTTTGGTTATTCTATTAATGGGATATGGGAGAGAGGTTCTACTTCTTCTTCCTCACCAGGTATTCCTAATTCTTCAACTAAAATGTGCTCTCCTATGGAGGTGAAAAAGGCTATTCCTGTTGTTGGAGATTCAAGATTTTTCTCCTATAGGGCTGACTTGGTAGGTGAAGTAGGAGATTCTTTTGATTGAATTTATGTCTTTGGAATTTCAGGTGTTCTATAGTTGGCAGTATGAGTTTGGGATGGGGTGTATCTTTCCGTATTCTTGGTGAAGTAGGTGGTGTTGTAGGAATTGAACTACTGCCCCTAGCTATAAATCTCCCCCTAGAGTCTCTTTCTCTATGCATATCATTTTTTTTTAATGTAAGAGATAAGGCCACCTAGTTACACTTCCTCGGCAGCACTGCCAAAATGTTTGGTCAATCTAGTGTCCTAAATTTCTCTACATAAATTATCAATCCAGGTATCATAAACTAATGAAGTGTAGTGCATTGTTTGTGCTAGCTAACCCTTCTTACTTCGTTGTTTTTATGTTTTATGTTGTTTTGGGGGGTTTTTGGTCTTTTAATTCCTAATGATTTACAATGTAAATTATAAAAACTAAATCTAACTTTCGTAAAGACTGCTCAAAATCTAAAAATGAAAACAGAGCTAAGAAAAAATTGGAAGCAAAGCTAAGAAAGAAATGAAAACAAAGTTTCTATTCTTATTTTACCATTATGTCCAAGTCATGAATTAAAACTGAAAGTTAAATTTGCAATTGATGTCTAACTAATTACAAAAATAAAACTAAATGAAATATTTGGTTACTTTGCCTCTCAATTTTGGGAGAAAGTCTCCTTGGGATGACATTTGAGTAATTTTGTACTTCATTAATCTAAGAGAAAGCAAATACAAAGATGCAGAAATAACTCATTGCACAGATGAGATGTTCAACCACTTAGTTAAGGATGAATTATCAACTTGAAGGGTTTTCCATAAACATTAATTAACACCATGAGTCACTAAACTAAAAATGAAATGGAAAAGACAGTAAATGACACTGATCAGTTTAATTGAGAATTTAAACTAGCAAAACAGTGAATGAAGTGAACTATCCAACAGTGTATCCTTATCATTCTTCAATTCTACTCTCATCCTAAAACAAGGTTAGTTTTTAATTGAAGAAACAAGATTACACCATGTTCTATCTTCTAAACTACTGATAAAAACTAAAAAGAGATTAAGCTAATGGAAACTGCTCTAAATTATAAACACTGTTAATAAGAAAATGATGGAAATTGCATTATAAACATTGTTAGTAAGAAAATGATTATAAACAATGTGAAAGAAAATCATGAATTTACAGTTAACAAGAAGAAGAAAAATAAAATGAAATGAAACCTTCTTTAGTGCAAGGGCCCTCTGCAACTGATTAGGCTATGCTTGCTCAATCAACTCCAAGAAAACTCCTTCAGATTTTCATAAGAACATACGGTCTTCTCATATTAAAACAGAGACACAAAATGCCCATAAATTACAGAGTCTAGAACTTCGATTTCACAATAAAACTATTACTACTACTAACTTATTCGGTCCTTTACACAAGTATTTATAAGAAAAATCATATAATTGTTTGTGGAGAAAAGCATGCTACAGCCAAACACGTAGAAGACAGATATGCGGAATTTATTCCTCGACTGCTGGAGACATAAATCCAAGACATGGTGACTGTTGGATTCATTTGTACAGGTGGTTGTTGGAGTTCGTAGGTATAGGTAGTTGCTCCTGATAATGATTCCCATCATTGTGAAATGTATTAATTAACCACAAAACATAGTCATGTTACCTTCGGTCTCTTTGTGTTTGACTTATACATTGACCGCAGTCTTATGCCATCTTCTTTGTTGACTTGGGCTGAATGAATATGATAGGGTCAATGTCATGATGATTTCCATGCTGCCCATGTGGCTAGTTTCTCCTTTTGACACTTGGAACCTGTTAGAGCATGAAGGTAGCTGCGGAACAACCAATTAGCTGCAGAATAGGTTGTGTTCTATAGCTAATATACAAAAATTTATTCAAATATCAAAACATAAAAGCATAACATGTAAATCACTAAATGTCCTCCTAAAGACAGTATACACCGGTCATTGGTGATGAGAATGCATCTTTCTTATGGACAAACAAAGAAAAGGAATGAGAAGAGTTGTTAGGGAAAGAGTAATTTTTTAGTCTTAACAGTACATTGTCGCCAACTTCAGTTTTCTTTTCTTGGTCCGTTATCTTTGGTGTGCATATTTTAGGCCATAGTCTTTTCATCTTGTAATTCTATAGTCCTTCTTAATGCATAACACAGGAAATGATGATTGTCCCTTTTCTGTCCTCATCATAAATCTTGATCACAAAAATTTAGTACACCAACCTCAGATGAAAACTGATAGAGTTGAAATTGTTGTTATCTTAGCTAGGCAATCTTGACTAAAAGCCATGGTTTCATAAATTAGTGCAATCAATTATTTGTCTAGGCATTTATCACAATGGATTGTTTGTTTCTATTCTTCGAGACATGTCATACTTAATGCAGAACACAGGAAATGATGCTTGTCTCTTATCTGTCCTCGTCATAAATCTTGATCACAAAAATGTAGTACACCAACCGTAGATGAAAAATGATAGAGTTGAAGTTATTGTTATCTTGGCTAGCCAATCTAGACCAAAAGCCATGGTTTCAAAAATTAGTGCAATCGATGATCTGTCTAGGCATTCATCACAATGGATTGTTTGTTTATGTTCTTCATGACATGTCATAACCAACTTGTTTATAAGATAAGTGGTGTTCTTTCTATTCTGGAATTATTTTTATGTGTTGATGAATAAACCATCTTTTCTCTCAAGTAATGATGTATGGTTTTATTTATCGAATATTTTATGTTCATAAATTGGAGTCTCCATGAATGACATGAATATTGCTTTGTTATAACATTGCCATGAATGTCTGTTCTAATATGATTTATGAGGAAGCATGAATAGAGACTGTGAGATGCCAAAAATGACACTATGGGTGTATGTGTTTGCATTCTAGTTAAAGTCAATTTCTTAGGCAGAGTAATGCCCAAAGATGCTTCATGAAATTCGGTGGGAAAATCATGTTGAATACAAATGTTGTTACCAAGCTTTGTATCTCCTTGTGGATCATAGTATTTATGGCAAGAGTAATGTGAATAGTGCAAGAAGGATAAATCCAACTCTGTAAGTGTATGTCTCTCTATGTTTTATGCTTCCAATGAATCTACATTGGGGTTACATACTCTACTTTTATGGGCATGATTTTCACTTCTCGCTAACTTTGTAAATTCACTGAAATGGTAAAACAAAATCCGGGCCTTGGTTGGTTGATTTTGATCCATTTTTAGCATGCCTTGTGCAAAGAAATCATTAAGCGAGTTCGCTCACCATTTTTCCTATTTTTCTTTTTTATTCTTTTGATGGTTGAAATCATATTACACTTCAAGATAAGAGATGCACGATGAATTTGTGAAAAGAATACTACTCCAAACTAGGTTTGTAGAACCAAGATTGCTAGTGGAATTTGGGTAGTAAACCACTACACTCAAAACCATGGCAATAATGGCATTTGTGGACTTACTTAGAAAATGGAATTGATGCTCAATAGCTTGCTGGAAATTATGGTAAAATGAGGTTTTTGGGCACTGGGAAAAACTTTATGGCTATTTTCACTATAAGTTAAATTCTCTTGGTTGTATATTGCTTTCATCGTTTTGATTGAAGCTAATTGAAATACAATAATGGGAACGATTTGATCTTGCAAAATGCTTCTTCATGGAAGATACCACTCATCTATTGGGGTTTTGATTAATGTACATTGTTTCCAGCTTGAGTTTTCTTTTCTTGGTCCCTTATCTTTGGTAGGATTATTTTAGGACATAGTCTTTTCATCTTGGAATTCTACAGTGCTTCTTAATGTAGAACATAGGAAATGATGATTGTCTCTTGTCTGTCCTCATCATAAATCTTGATCAGAAAAATGTAGTTCACCAACCTCAGATGAAAACTGATAGAGTTGAAATTGTTGTTATCTTGGCTAGGAAATCTATACCAAAAGCCATGGTTTCATAAATTAGTGCAATCAATAATATGTCTAGGCATTTAAGGAAAAGTCTTTAGGCCACAATGGAGGTTGTGGGTCCACTGGAGGCTAGTTGGAACATGTCTCTCCAAGGTTCCTTAAGGCAATGTGGGCCATTGTCCTTGATAAGGGAACATCTTACTCATGGGTAACAGTGTGGTAACATGACAAAATTGAAATTATTTTTAATGATGATAAGGGAAACATAACCACTCCTTTCATGTTTTCTTTCACCTCATTATAAGTATTGTTGGAGTTTCAACCAAAAATTAGGTGTCAACTAATCCCCAAAACTTCATCTTCATTTCCAAAAGACTCATCTAAGGGTGATACAATGATCCTTGTCTACAGAGTGACACAATACACTACCCCTTCATTGTTGCTATAGGAAACAATGGTCAACCCATCATCCAACTTTCCAAGTGGAGTATAAAGGTGAGATTAAATAGTTTACAACTGAGGATATGTCTTGATGAAACTAAAAAAGATAGTTTAAGTTTTCCTGGGTTGTGATGTGAAAAATGTGGGGTTCACTGTGCTTGCCTATTTAACATTTTCCAGACGAGGTTTACCAAAGATGTGACAAAAGTTGTTGGTCTTCGTGTAATTAAAATTATTAACGAACTCACAACTACAAGTATAGCCTATGGATTTCACGAAGATGTTTATTCTTCCAATGAAAATAAGGCAATCATGGTTTTTAACTTAGGTGGAGGCACCTTTGACATCTCCATTCTTAAATGTTCATGGTGGTAAATTTGAGGTAAAGGAAAACAGGTTGTTCTTCATTGTGTTGGACACTTCAAAAGAAAAATCAAGAAGCGTTTGAGCATGAGTGTCATAACTCTTCAGAGACTTCATTCAGAATGTGAGAAGGAAAAGAGAATTCTATCTTTCAGAGTGGAGACTGATAGATATTGAATGTCTCTACAAAGGATTAAATTTTAACATGAATATCATAAGACCCAAGGAAATTGTTGTACCTGATTTCCAACATAAGACAAGGTTTTTTCTGTGTGATTTGAACATATTGATGTGCATCTCAAATTGTAAAACTAATTGTACCTATATAATGCTTAAGCCAAAACACCCTTTATCAACTCCAAATATAGTTTTCCAAAATTCCCCAATAGATGATAGATTTTTTTGTAAAGTTTCATTATTAATGGTATTATTTAAAGCATACCGTGCTTCAACACTAGAAACTATTATAACTGATTGGTTCTTATTATTCCATAACACAACACCACTAATGAACATAAACGGTTTATGGTGGTATATTTTCCTACGCAAAGGTCTCTAAAAAATGTCAAACACACTCATCTCAGTAGAGACTCGGACAGGCTTGCAAGGACTCATGGGTCTCCCACGAGCCACACAACAATACTGATCTAAACTGACATTTTCATGTAAATGGAAATTTTTTCGTAGGTTTTTGTATGGTCAAATTTCTTTTTGAGACTATCAAAAATATTCTTTATGAGTGCAACGGGAAGTTGCAAATTCATGAATCAATAAATAAATTAATAATCGACCTTGTGTATTTGATCCAAATGGATCCTAGAAAACCCTCTAAGTCTCCAAAGTCTTCTAAAGATCAAAACTACCGCAAAATAAGAACTCTTAGAAATAGCGGATAACACTATCGGAAGGCAAAAACATGAAGAAAACAGTGAAATAAGGCCTATTGGAGGCTTAAAACAACTTTGCACATGAGCTGTCAGATCTGGTCGATCAATGGTCCAGATTCGATTGGTATATTGCAATCGGCGATGGTAGGCAGAGGTTATCAAAGGCGACCATATAAATGTTGCGATAGCGATCGGCGGGGTCAATAAGGAACATCGATCAAGCGAGCAGATTGACGGCCCAGGTTAACCTGCCATATCGCATCGGAAGATTACAAGGGAGTGCTTACAATGGCCCGGGGGCTTATGCGATATGCGATTGCGACAAGTCCCATCGCAATATCACATCGGAGCAACACCAAGGAGCGGGGTCGATGCATGCGACTGCAATAGTCGGACACGACGGGATTATAAATGAAAGCATATATATTTTGAGTTCCGGAAAACAGGGTTTTCCTTTGTATTTCGCATTTTCATTAAATAAATGAAAAACAAAGAGCAAAGCGTCGATGCGATGAAAACGAACCCGACAAGATTATGGGTGAAATTTGATAATATTTCAAGTCCGGTAAAAGGGCTTTTTTCAATGTAAATCGCATTTTCGTTAAATGAACGAATAACAAAAGAAATGCGAATAAAGCGATAAACTAGACCCAAAAGGGTTTATACATGCAGGTATATATGTTTTGAGATCCAAAACAAGCGGGATTTCGGGTGGGCCGTAGGCGGTAAACGATTTTGGTCGGGCTCTGCCCGAACCCATACACTGGCTGCCACGTGGCTAGGCGTCGGAGAGAGAAAACCACCCTTTTTGGGTGGTTAACTCCCGTACACATGAGCTGCCCGAAATGAACCTCAGCTGTTGGATCAAGATCTCTCAGATCAACGGTGGAGATGCGATAAGCGATATAAAGGCAGACCCGATAGCAGTTATAAGGCGGAATTTATAGTATTTCAAATATGATAAACGGAAGATTGGCGGGTTTTCACAGTTTTACGTGTATTTCTCTGTGTAAACAAAGAACAACCATTTTTGGAGTTTCAAAGGCATCAATGGTCCATTCCGTTACAGAATAGGTGGCCACCATCCCTGAAGGCGTTGAGCAATGATTGCTAACACTCATAAGGGAATTCGAGTGGATAGAGGCAGGGAGCCACAAAGCCTGAGAAAGGGAAACGAACAGACAATGTTGATTGGCTTTAAAGCCACAGAAGACAGAAGACAGAGGCAAGCAATGCTGAGACAGAGAGAAAACAGAGATAGAGAGTGAGTCTGTGTACTCATAGAAACTTGAGGGATTCAAGTAAATTCCTGTTGTTTTGTATATGTGTGTTGAGACTCAAATTGAGCTCACTTTTGTAAAACTCTGCTCTTGAAGAAATAATAGAGAGGTCACCACTAAGGTTGGACCAGGAGACGTAGCCCAAGAGCTTTGGGTGAACTCCATATTAAACTTGTTGTGTTTATGTGTTTTGTCTATTATGTTTCTTTAACTGCTTCCTTGTCTATATTATTCACAATCTTATCGATCCATTGCACTAAGTAATATAGGAAAATCCATGCACGAGTATGTAATACCTTAATAATTGTCTAAGATCTCATTATTAGATCAAGTGGTATCAGAGCTTTAGGTTTGTTAAGGTTAGACAAGCTTGTGCTGGATTATTGAATGCTAACTAGGTCAAAGCTCAAACTAGGAGAAGGAGAACTAGTTGAGGCTAACCCAGAAATTAGAAGAGTCTATCCTAGGAGGAAAATGGTAGAACAAGTCTCATCGGAATCAGACTCTTAATTCATGGACAGTTTCATGATCATGAGAGCCATGGTGGAAGAGATGTATCGAGAATTTAAGAAAGGTCAAGGTGAAAGTACTTCAACCTCCAAACAAGACAAAGGATCAGAGGAACCTTTTCTAGATGGCCATTCAGAAGGCAAAGGGAAAAGGGAATAACCTCCTCTATCAACACCTCCTTCTATCCCTGAAAATAAAATGAAGAAAACATCTTTGACTAATTATATGTAAAAATTTATTTGCCAATATATGATGGAGAATTAAATGCAGAAAACCTAGATAACTGGATTAGACAGATTGATGTATATTGCAAGGTGCAGAACATTGATTCAGAAAAAAGAAAGATTTAGTTGTCCAGCCTTCGCCTTGGAGGAACTGCTCTAATGTGGTGGGAAGGCAGGACACAAGCTGATTTTAAGAAGCATGGTAAAATTATTTCTGCCTGGAGTGAATTTGTTTCTGCCATTAAAAAACAATTCTATCCACTAGCTTATATGCAGCAAGCAATGATGAGTTGGCAAACTATTCGCCAATTAAAGGGGCAAAGTGTACAAAGCTATACCCAGGAATTTAGAAAAAGCGCTTTAATTCTAGGCAATTTTCTAGACTCACCTCAAACTTTGTTGAAGTATATAGGTGGTATGCATAGCTATTTGAGGCACACCATTCTCATGTTTAACCCTACTATCATAAATGAAGTATCAATTCAGGCTACACATCTAGAGGCTAGAGGCAAGAATGTGAACCCAGAGATTGGGGGATCATCAAAACCCACTACAAGCAAGAACAAGGAAAAGAAAACTCAAAAATGGAAGGAGAGGAAGACAAACATTGTACAGAAAGACAAACCTTCATGCACTCACTGCAAGAAGGATGGACATGATGATGAACACTACTGGTCCTTGCATCCGGAGCTGAAACCCAAGAAGTTCGGTGGTAAGAAGAAGAAGGTTGCTTCTGCTATTCAGAAAGATTTGGGATCAGACTCAAGTAATGAAACAACAGTCACAACCACATGTATAAAAGGTAAAAATTTTGAAGCATCTACAAGTAATTTTGCACAATCTATTGATAATGAAGATAATGAGAGGAAAATGCATGAGCTTTTCATATTAGAGTTATTTCCAAGAATCAAAAGATTGATACTTTATTTGATAGTGGTTCACAAGTAAACTTGATTTCTGAAACAATTGTAAAGAAGTTGGGCTTACTAACAACACCTCATAAGAAGCCATATCCATTAGGTTGGGTATGCGACAAAGCAAAGCTACAAGTGACTAGACAATGTAAACTTAGGTTTGCTATTGGGTCAACTTTTGTAGATGAGGTTGAGTTAGATATAGTTCCCGTGGATATATGTGGTATTGTTTTAGGAAGTCCTTACTTGTATGATAGAAAAGCCATTTTCTATAGAACTGAAAATAAGTATCAACTCACAAAAGATGGAATAGAATATATTGTAAGAGCTCATCAACTCAAAAATAA
>APFE031702106.1:19334-44810 GCA_000404065.3 Pinus taeda | reverse complement strand
ACCTTGTAATATTTTTGACCAAAACCCTAGACCTAGGAAATTGACCTCAAGAGAAGACAAGACAAGCTTGAAAGAGCTTTAATGACTGAAATGACCTAAACCAGCAATGCCAAGAGGGGTATAAACACATCAGCTCCTCCATCAGGGTTATGGCATGCCTAACGGGATGCAAAAATTGACACTGATGAGACACCTACCTATGCAAATGCAAAGAGTTTTGATCGCTGATGGAGGGCTCAAGACCGACTCTAACAAGATGTATCGAGAATTTAAGAAAGGTCAAGGTGAAAGTACTTCAACCTCCAAACAAGACAAAGGATCAGAGGAACCTCTTCTAGACGGCCATTCAGAAGGCAAAGGGAAAAGGGAAGAACCTCCTCTATCAACACCTCCTTCTATCCCTAAAAATAAAATGAAGAAAACATCTTTGATTAATTAGATGTAAAATTTTATTTGCCAATATATGATGGAGAATTAAATGCAGAAAACCTAGATAACTGGATTAGACAGATTGATGTATATTGCAAGGTGCAGAACATTGATTCAGAAAAAAAGAAAGATTTAGTTGTCCAGCCTTCGCCTTGGAGGAACTGCTCTAATGTGGTGGGAAGGCAGGACACAAGCTGATTTTAAGAAGCATGGTAAAATTATTTCTGCCTGGAGTGAATTTGTTTCTGCCATTAAAAAACAATTCTATCCACTAGCTTATATGCAGCAAGCAATGATGAGTTGGCAAAATCTTCGCCAATTAATGGGGCAAAGTGTACCAAGCTATACCCAGGAATTTAGAAAAAGCGCTTTAATTCTAGGCAATTTTCTAGACTCACCTGAAACTTTGTTGAAGTATATATGTGGTATGCATAGCTATTTAAGGCACACCATTCTCATATTCAACCCTACTATCATAAATGAGGTATCAATTCAGGCTACACATCTAGAGGCTAGAGGCAAGAATGTGAACCCAGAGATTGGGGGATCATCAAAACCCACTACAAGCAAGAACAAGGAAAATAAAACTCAAAAATGGAAGGAGAGGAAGACAAACATTGTACAGAAAGACAAACCTTCATGCACTCACTGCAAGAAGGATGGACATGATGATGAACACTACTGGTCCTTGCATCCGGAGCTAAAACCCAAGAAGTTCGGTGGTAAGGAGAAGAAGGTTGATGTTGCTATTCAGAAAGATTTGGGATCAGACTCAAGTAATGAAACAACAGTCATAACCACATGTATAAAAGGTAAAAATTATGAAGCATCTACAAGTAATTTTGCACAATCTATTGATAATGAAGATAATGAGAGGAAAAGGCATGAGCTTTTCATATTAGAGTTATTTCCAAGAATCAAAAGATTGATACTTTATTTGATAGTGGTTCACAAGTAAACTTGATTTCTGAAACAATTGTAAAGAAGTTGGGCTTACTAACAACACCTCATAAGAAGCCATATCCATTAGATTGGGTATGCGACAAAGCAAAGCTACAAGTGACTAGACAATGTAAACTTAGGTTTGCTATTGGGTCAACTTTTGTAGATGAGGTTGAGTTAGATATAGTTCTCGTGGATATATGTGGTATTGTTTTAGGAAGTCCTTACTTGTATGATAGAGAAGCCATTTTCTATAGAACTAAAAATAAGTATCAACTCACAAAAGATGGAATAGAATATATTGTAAGAGCTCATCAACTCAAAAATAACTACACTCTCATAAACTCAGGCAGATGAAAAGAATTGTAAATTCATGCAAGCAATTTTTACTAATGGTTGTAAAAGAAAAGACCCTTGATAAAATCAATGCATTTGAAGGCTATGATGCTAAACAGAAACATGATTTAGATACAGTTGTTTCAAAATATGATATCCTATTTCAAGAACCTAAAGGTTTGCCACCCAAAAGGGAAATAGTACATGATATTCATTTGTAGCAAGATGCTCCATTGCCTAACATCAAAATGTACAAGTTATCTGCCTTAGAGAATGCATAGATCAAGAAGCATGTACAAGAGCTACTCGATAAAGGGTTCATTAGGCCAAGCACATCACCATGTGGATCTCCAATTGTGTTGGTGAGAAAGAAAGATGATTTTTGGAGGATGTGCATTGATTACAGAGCACTTAATAAAATAATGATCAAAAATCGTTATCCTCTTCCTTGCATTGATGATCTATTAGATCAGCTGAAAGAAGTTGTTTACTTTTCCAAGTTGGACTTGCGTAGTGGCTATCATTAGGTCATAGTAGCATAACAAGATGCATGGAAAACTACTTTCAAAACAAAGCACGGGTTGAATGAATGGCTGGTTATGCCTTTTGGCTTAACTAATGCTCCTGTCACTTTCATCAGAGTTATGAATGATGTACTCAAACCTTTTATTGATGATTTTGTAATTGTATATTTAGATGACATTCTTGTTTTCAATAAAACATGGGAAGAACATTTGAAGCATGTAAAGCAGACTCTAGATGTTTTGAAAAGAGAAAATCTCTATGTTAAGTTATCAAAATGTAAATTTGGCAAAACATCTTTAAATTATTTGGGTCACATTGTAGGGGGTGGTGAATTGAAGATAGATCCCTCTAAGGTTGAAGTCATTGTGAACTGGCCTAAACCCAAATCTGCTACAGAAGTTAGGAGCTTCCTAGGAGTAACACAATCTTGGAGAAAGTTTATTGCTAACTTTTCCTTGATTGAAACTCCCTTACATGCTTTGACAGGATTGAACAAGGTGTTTCAGTGGGGAGGCAAACAGCAGAAAGTCTTCGACACCTTGAAAGAAAAAATTAGTACAACACCAACACTAGCATTGCCAGATCTTCAAAGACCATTTGAGATTGAAACAAATGCTAGTGACTATGCCATGGGAGCATTGTTGATGCAACATGGTAAACCCATATGTTATCATTCTGAGACATTTAATTCTGCAGTAGTTAATTATCCCACATATGATAAAGAATTGCATGCATTAGTGCAGAGTGTGAAAAAGTGGAAACATTACCTATTGGGCAAAGAAACAATTATACATACAGATCATCAACCACTTCAATAGTTGCACTCACAAACTAAATTGCAATAATCAAGACACTATATATGGATGGGGTTTCTACAATAGTTTCATCTTGTCATCAGATATAAGAAAGGCATACACAATAAGGTTGCATATATGTTATCCAAACCAATCATAAATGCATCTACTATACTTAAACATAGCTCATAATTGCATCAAAGTTACATTGAACAATATGCTCAAGATTTAGATTTTAAAGATGTATATGCAACTTTAAGTTGTGGCAAACAAGTAGAAGAATTGGATTATTATGTTAAGGACCAACTCTTATATCATTTGGGAAAGTTATGCATTCCTCAAACTGAAAGAGTTAATATAATCTGAGAAGCACATACTTCTCTAATATTAGGTCATTTTGGGGTAAGTAAAACAGTTGCATAGCTGCAAAGATTCTGTTATTGGCCAAGAATGCATGAAACAACTTCTAGATATATTAAAGGGTGTACCATGTGTGCTAAAAGCAAGCTGAACAATAGAAAACTAGGCTTGGACACTCCACTTCGAGTTCCTTCTCATCCTTGGGAAAGTGTTTCCATGGAGTTTGTTGGGGGATTACCAAAATACAGAAAAGGTCATGATTATTTATATGTTATTGTGGACAGGTTCAACAAAATGTGTATTTTAATACCTTGTAACAAGAAGATTACAGCTGAACAAACATCAAAGTTGTTCTTTTAGCATGTATGGGTTCATTTTGGGTTACCTACTTCTATTGTCTCTGATAAAGATCCCAATTTGTTGGGAAGTTTTGGTCAAGTCTATGGGAGTTTATGGACACCAGATTGAACAAGAGCACAACATTTCATCCACAAAGAGATGGCCAAATAGAGTTGGTCAACAGGACAGTGAGCCAGTTGCTCAGGGGCTATTGCAACAAGAATCCCAAGCTTTGGGATGAACATTTATGTTATGTGCAACATGCTTACAACCATGCTAAACACTCTTCTACACAAATATCTCCTTTTGAGACTTGTTTTGGTTTTACACCAAGGTCTCCCTTGGATTTTGTTTTTAGTAAAGACATAGCAGTTGATGAACACAGTAATGTGGAAAAAGCAACCAAGTTCATTGAACAGATCCAATAAATTCACCAGGCAGTGCAGGAACAGTTGGAGAGAAGCAGGCCAAGTACAAGGCAAGGCATGATAAGCATCGAATTGAGCATAGCTTCCAAGTTGGTGATCAATTCTAGTTGTACATAAGCAAAGACAGAAAGCAAGGTGAAGGTAAGAAGCTGAAGCCAATAAGGTATGGGCCTTTCAAGATACTTGAGAAAATTGGTGAAAAGGATTTTCACCTTGATTTGCAAGCTTACATGCATATCTATTAAGTAGTTAACGCAGAAAACTTGAGACTGTTTGAACCTTCATTGATTGAAGATCTCGAAGAGCAAAGTCAGTTTCCTCCTATTGATGATCTGTTGCCTAAATATCTTAATGAGTTGCAAGAAGATACAGTTCTGGATAGGAAGGTGAGAACTACGCGCAGAGAGGATGTTGAGTACCTCAGGATTAGACTCAAAGGTTCAAAACCAAGCAGTGCAAGATGGATAGAGATTGGACAAGTGAGGAAGTTGTATCCTCACTTGATTGATGCTTAAAAACCAACTTTTGGTGGTCCAAAAGATTTTTCAGTGGGAAGGCGTGATCCAAATGGATCCTATAAAACCCTCTAAGTATCCAAAGTCTTCTAAAGATCAAAACTATCGCAAAAGAAGAACTCTTAGAAATAGAGGATAACACTATCGGAAGGCAAAAACATGAAGAAAACAGTGAAATAAGGCCTATCAGAAACTTAAAACAACTTTGCACAGGAGCCGTCAGATCTGGCCGATCAACGGTCCAGATCTGATCGACATATCACAATCGATGATGGCAGGCAGAGGTTATCGGAGGCGACCATATAAATGTTGCGATAGCGATCAGTGGGGTCAACGAGGACCATCAATCAAGCGCATAGATCGACGGCCCATCGACGGCCCAGTTTAACCCGCCATATCGCAGCGACAGATTGCAAGGGAGTGCTTACAACGGCCCAGGGGCTTATGCGATATGCAATTGCAACAAGTCACATCGCAATATCACATTGAAGCAACACGAAGGAGCGAGGCCGATGCATGCGACTGTGATAGCCAAAACCGACAGGATTATAAATGAAAGCATATGTATTTTGAGTTCCAGAAAACAAGTTTTTCCTTTGTATTTCGCGTTTTCATTAAATAAACGAAATACAAAGAACAAAGTGTTGATGCGATGAAAACGGACCCGACTGGATTATGGGTGAAATTTGATAATATTTCAAGTCCAGTAAAAGGGCTTTTTCAATGTAAATCACATTTTCATTAAATGAACGAAAAACGAAAGAAATGCGAATAAAGCGATAAACCGGACCCAAAAGGGTTTATACATGCAAGTATATATGTTTTGAGATCCGAAACAAGCGGGATTTCGGGCTGGCCGTAGGCAGTAAGTGGTTTTGGCCGGGCTCCGCCCAAGCCCATACATTGGCTGCCACGTGGCTAAGTGTCAGAGAGAGAAAACCACCCTTTTTGGGCGGTTAACTCGTGTATGCATGAGCCACCCGAAATGAACCTCAGCCTTTTGATAAAGATCTCTCAGATCAACAGTAGAGATGCGATAAGCGATATAAAGGTAGACCCGATAGGAGTTATAAGGCGGAATTTATAGTATTTCAAATCCGATAAACGACAGATTGGTGGATTTTCACAGTTTTACGTGTATTTCTATGTGTAAGCAAAGAACGACCATTTTTGGGATTTCAAAGGCATCAATGGTCCATTCCGTTATAGAACAGGTGGCCACCATCCCTGAAGGCATTGAGCAATGATTGCTAACACTCAGAGGGTGATTTGAGCAGACAGAGGCTGGGAGCTAGAAAGCCCGAGAAAGGGAAATGAACAAACAACGCCGATTTGCTTTAAAGCCACAGAAGATAGAAGACAGAGGCAAGCAATGCTGAGACAGAGAGAAAACGGAGACAGAGAGCGAGTCTCTGTACTCAAAGAGAGTTGAGGGATTCAAGTAAACTTCTGTTGTTTTGTATCTATATGTTGAGACTCAAATTGAGCTCACTTTTGTAAAACTATGCTCTTGAAGACATAATAGAGAAGTCACCACTGAAGGCTGGACCAGGAGACGTAGCCCAGGAATTTTGGGTGAAATACATATTAAATTTGTTGTGTTTATGTGTTTTGTCTATTATGTTTCTTTAACTGATTCCTTGTCTATATTATTCGTAATCTTATCAATCCATTGCACTAAGTAATATAGGCAAATCCATGCACATGAGTCTGTAATACCTTAATAATTGTCTAAGATATCATTATCAGATCAGTATTAGAAAAAATAATGAAGATCAGGCCCTCAAAGTGTAGCTCTATTCAACATACATAGTTGATCCTAACTCAACACCATTATCCAATGTTTCCTTCCTCTGTTATGGAAAGTAGGTATTCCCTATCCTATATATATCTTTAAGACTAGGTATCTGTCTCGAAATCCTACTTTCAAATGGATAGGTTCTAGTTTAACGTAAATATTTTTGGTCACTGATATCTAGGACCTCTTCTTCTTTTATTTTCCTTGTTGCAAACCAAGGGGCATTCAAAGATGCTTCCTTTCGTAGACAACATTGATGATTTGGCTAGATTTTTAGTCAACAATGTGGTTCATGTTACTATTTTAGAGGATCTAGTGGTAGATGTAGAAGGATTGTTATTGTCCACATAATGGCATACATCATCAATATTAACACCAGTAACATCACAAGAATTGAAAAAAAAAAAGTATCCTTCATTTTGTCCCTGTTTGATCTTCAGCTAAATTCCCTATCTCTACTTTGTAAAGGAATTGCACATGGTAATGATTCATGATTTTCCACATCCACAATCTTGCCATCCTAAGGTGGGATGGTAAAAAAAATTCCTTTTTTGATACTAGAAATAATTGGATTATCCCTCAAGACATTTTATTTTAGGTCCAACGAATTATATCAATGCCCCAAAACACCCACATGATGATGATCTCCCCCATGCTTCACCAGACTGTTATCATTCCACTAAAGCATTGATGGTTGATTCTCATCACAATTAGAATGAAGCTAAGATGCATGTATAGAGCTCCTTGAAGGTGAAATACCATGTTTGACACTGCTCAATCCCAGATTCTCTTGAACTTGCTGCTTTAATGACCTTTATTTCAGACCCAAGACTTGTGTTAGCATTATGATGCATGTGTTGTACTTGATTGCAACCCACTTGTACTAGAACAAGTATATAGTAACTAGATGAATCTACAAGACAGATCAGAGGTAATAGTTGTTCTTTGATGAATGAACTAATTGATAGAAGTACAAATAGGATATGATAGAATGCATGGTAGTTGTGTTTACAGATGTGACAAAATGCAAGGCAGTTCAAAGGTATCAGTTCAGAAGTAATATACAATGGAAAATCACATTATAATAGGTCTATTAAGAGGTAACAGAGTAATGGTACAGAAGAACAGGACGATGGAACAAATGACTACAGATCATAATCAAGTAATTGAGGAAAAATAACGTTTTTAGGTATGCTGAGTTGTATGTGCATGTTCACTCTACAAAAAGAGTGTATACAAGCGGGTTCACTATACAAAAAGAGCATATACATATGCACAAACTTTCACAAGAGAAAAAGCGCATATGGGATGAAAAATTAAGGAAACTAAGGCGAAAGAATACCAAGGGTCCATACCATGGTATTAGCCCGCAATATTGAGCGGAATAATGGTTACTTGATCCCGTCTAAGGATACCATAGGTTCTGAGTGTTGTTTTACTTCGAGCTATTGAGAAAGGCTAAAACTATATAAGGAGGAGAAGATCAAATGGCTAAGAGGAGAAGGAATGAATATCTTATGAAGTGTTAGATCAAAATAAAATATGCATGTTATGGGTTTCTGATGCTTTGCTTGATCTCAACTAAGTATGCACCTAAATGTTTGATGAAGGATGAGATCTAATGATGGATCAGGATCATAATGACTTATCATTATGTGATCTGATAATGGATAGGCTATATCTAATTGCTAACAAATGTTTTGTCCTTTAAATGCTATGATATGGGTATATTTGAAGTCTGGAATAACTGCAAAGTTATAAGTTTTTATTTCCAGATCTATACGTGGTTCGCCTTGGTTAAGGCACATATACACGTTGGTTCGACACTTCCAAGTAGCGTATGCAGAAGAAAATATTGTTGTTTAGGGATGACTAATCTATCTTATCAGTGTTGTTGTTTTACTGTTGTTTGTCAATAATGTCTTCATTAGATCTGAAAGTAAAAATGACTGTATAAAGAGATTGAGTCTGGTTGATTAATTGATTGAGTTAGAAGGGTGATCTTTGCTACTATCTGTTTAGAAATCTGTAATATGACAATAGATATTCATAATGTCTTTGGGAAGTGCAGTTTATCGTTCATAAGTTTTATAATTCAATATCTTTAGAGGTATACGTAGGTTGGGCTAAAGGAAGTAGCGTATACATGCACGTCGGTTTCATTGAAGTAGCGTATGCATTCTTAATATGATTTTTAAGGTAGCAGTTGGTTCTGGTTATTGATGCAATGTTCTAGGTTCAGGTTTGTGTTTTGGTTACATTGATCTCACTGTTCTGGTTGATTGGTTAAATTTTGATTATGTATCGGTTGATTGGGTTTTGAGTAAATGGTTGATTCAGTTGTGTCAGAAGTTCAGTGATTGTCTAATTCTGTTGTGTCAGAAATTCAGTGATTGTTTCAATGATTGGTTGATTTAGAAAGTGTTGATTGGGTTTCAGTTATATAATAGATTGATGATTGGTTGATGCAGATGTATTTGATGGTTATATTGTAATGGCGATTATTTTGAGCTTCAATGTTACTAATGGGTCCAGTGTGAAAATTTGATGAAATGAGGCCTTCATATTGTGTTGTTGTCTACCAAGAGTATCTAGTCTGAAAATTTATTAAATGTGGTCCCTGGAGGCTACTGAGGGTTGGAGCCTTCAGTGAGGAAGTCGAAGCTTCCTGCTAGTAGTGGTTGGTGATTTGATCAGGGGGTTGGAGTTCCCTTCCAGTAGCAGCTAGAGAACAAGTGAAGGTTGTAGCCTTCTGTAGGCCAACGCCTACGTACTGGTAAACATATGAGCCAGTACAAGAGCTAGGGGGTTGTAGCTCCCTTCCAGTAGAAGCTGTAGAACGAGAGAAGGTTGTAGCTTTCTGCAGGTGGGTGCCTGCATACTGGTATGAGTATGCACCAGTACAAGATTGTAAACAACTTATTCTTTATATTAAAAGGAAGACAAAGACAGCAACAGTAGGTGGTTTTTCTCCCTCATTGGGTTTCCACCTTAAATCTTGTGTTCATGTGTGTTTCTTATGTGTGATGGTTTATTCTACTATTACTGCACATGGTTACAATTTAATGTTCAATAAAGTGTTGATGCACTGATTAAATATCAACATATGATGAATTAACTGAATCATAAGTTCACTGGATACACGTTGGTTTCCTTAAGAACAGTTGTGTGCACATGCGAGTTCCCTTCACTAAAGTAGCGTATATAAATCTGATTAATGAAATGAAAAAGTTATTGATTTGTAAATACTGATTTAAATCCAAGTCTGGTGTGACGAAGGACCCTTTCAAGACCTTTTACTTTCGTGATGTGTTAAATTACATTTTTAAAAGAACATAAATGAATACATCTGCATGTTGTAAAGAAGAGGAACATGACAATCATCAGCACATGAAAACATAAGATGTTGATAACAGAGTTCATCCAGGAGGGACTACATCTCCGGGCCTCGGTGTCAAGATGCTGTAGGCCGCTGCATTAAGTGTTGTCAATAGTGATGATGTACATAAGAGGTGACATCACTATCATACAAGGAGTGGCTCCAAGAGATGTTCCACTACAGGAACTCTCTGTCAACAAGGATTCCTATCAGTATGACATAAACTCATACATGATGATCATGGACATCCCCCCAACATGGCATAAAAGGGATCTCAATGCAAACATACATGACAACAACATGAGTCTCCCATCAACATGATGACAAAAGGATCTCAAAACACAACATGACGAGTCATGACAACAAGTACATCAAGCAGATGATTCTGCATCACATCAAGCAAGAATCATGAAAACAAGTACGAAAACAAGATCCCACATTAAACATCAAACATGGATCTGTGTAGCACAATGCATAGCAAAAGAAGTACATGAACACACTGCAAATACCTCACATCCAGGGGTCATCTGAAGAAGAGGATGTTGAGATGCTAAAGTTGTTCAGACCATCGATCTCACGGCATCGAATTACATGGAAATGACTGCTCGCACATGAATGCTGACACCTGCACTCCACTTAGAAAAGTGGTTGAAAAAGAGAATGAGCAAATGAAAAATCTGAACACGCCATCAGATTTGTGGCGTCGAATAGTGAAAAATCAACTGTCAAATTTTTGAATTCTAAGAAGGTGAGTATCTGGGGCTCAAGGAATATTTTAGATTCCCTCTAGATTCCTTAAAGATTCCCTCCTCCGGGTCCTTTGCAAATCAGTTGCTCATATCAAGAAACTGACTGCACCATTGGGTTCGTGTTGCCGAGAGGTTTAAGATCGAAATAAAATCTGTCCAATTTGGACACTGTGAAAATTTCACCCTCCTAAAAATCTTGCTTAGTCATGGTTCCACCTGCATTAAAAATTAATAAAAAAAATATTCTGCCCCGTTTTCCGTGCCCACTCCTAGTTCCTCCATCTACCTAGGCGCACTGTGCAAATGAGGGTTTATATAAACTTGTGGGCGGATTAACCAAGAAGTCAGTTTAGGTGGATTGGTTTAAGGTGAAATTAGTTGAGGAGGGGCCGAGTGGTCAAACCCTGCCCTTCCTATTTTAACATTTTATAGTTTTGAAATTGCATATTTCTTTTTTGTCGGGGTCGGGTTCGTATTGGGCGGCCTGCCCCCATAACCTCAGTATTATCTGGCGCGTTGTTTAATGTTTTTTGGGCGCATTACTATTTGGTTTGTTCATAGGGCGGGCCCACGTGCGTCGGGCGAGTTAAATCCCCGCCGGCCCCACATTACTATTTAAGGCATACAATTAGTGTATGGTAACTGTGTGGGGTGGTGGGGGTGGGCGGATTAACCAAGAAGTCAGCTTGAGTTTGAATATTTCAGTCAACCTACCAGCATCCTGATAAAGAATCGTCTCTAGTGATCCTGGCATGGCATGCTTCATTTTTTTTAATTATTTTGAGGTCTTAACTCCTGAGTCCTGACCGGGCATGTTTCTTCTTTTTGAATCTTAAGGAGCCAAGAGTAAACAGTCCCATTGATGCCAAGTTATAAAGCAATGATCCAAGTTCCTTGACAAACGAATTCGTGCATATGTATGTGAGATGGTAACAATTGCCATTTTTCCCTTTTAAAGGATCTGTCTTTATGTTTCATATCACTGTAGCAGTGATAATGACGTTGCCTTGTTTGGAACAAACATAATTTCTCACTGATGATACATTGACAAATATTTTTTACCTCAAAGATGTCCTCTTGTAGGCATGACTATCATCTTAGTCCTTTTGTTTGAAAAACATAATGATTGTTGTAAGAAGAATCCCACCCACACCAGTGCCTACAGTGGTACTACCTCTTAAGAAAGTGTAAGTATGAGAAAGGAAAACTCAAGTCTTGGAAAATAAAAAACCTTGGATGCTTAAACTAATTCATAACCACATTTTGGAAAAACAAATGATTGAAATTATGCTATGATTGGATGGGTTTGTGGAGTAGTGTAAATTGAAGCAAAATTCTCTTACTCCTGCCCATACAAATTCATGGTATTCAACATAGTCCTTAACATATCTTCAATTTGATATGTTCAAAGCCATGTGTGATGTAATTGTCCCATCCCATTGCACCTTTGCATTTCCTATTACATATAGACTTTGACTTCTGAATTCAAAGCTTATATGTACAATTCAACATGTTAAGGTTAATCAAAAGCTTTTATTTGTTTTCTAGTTCCACAACATAGACATTTTCTTAAGCACCTGTCCATATACATGCCTAAAGCATTACCAAAAGTCATTATTCTCATAATACCATAACATTCAAACTCTGTCAAGTCATTCCTATTGCATTTAAATTGTGATTAAGAAGCAAGGCCAATAGAACAATCGAGCATCTGACTCTTAACCATATTGATATGATGATTTTGTATTCCACCTAATCCCCAAGTATACACCAGGCCATATTACATTATATAACTATATATGTGATATTTAGATTATTCATCATATATATTTAAAGAGTTACTTCCATAAATGGCATGACCATATGGAATTCCTATCCATAATAGAACTACATTCTTCATACTTTTCTTTATCCAACATTTCACGATAAACACATATAAAACTCTAAAATACCACAATTTTCCACCTAAAATATGTATTGTCTTATCTTTCCCATTATTATGCATCATATGTATTTTTTTGTGTTTTAACAAGAACACGAATAGTATCAAACTCAATCCCAAGATCATTGATTGTCTAGTCCAAACTTCCAAGGTGAGCCTAGATGGAGTGATGGCAATTCCGCAACATTCAAGATGAAAATTATGATTGGAGATAATGGCATAGGAGGGAAGCAAGATTGGAATTTCAAAACATAGTCACCCATCAAATTTGACAATTTTCACACCTCCCTGGCCCATTTTCATAGTTTCAAAGAAACATCTTCACAATATGGAAAATTTAACGATAATGGCTTAACAACCAGTGTAGTTGATATGAATTATTATTGTCTCTATAATGGTTCCACTTCCAACATGTTTGTTTTGAAAATGATTAACTATGTCTATAAATACAGAGGCCAGATTTCGGAAAGCCTCACAAGCCCCACGGGTCCCCTCATGTCTGTTGCTAAGATCTCAAATTCTCACATTCAAACATTTATCGAATTAAATGTATGCAATTTTCATCTTCAAAAGGGAGGGTATGTGGTTTACCTCGCTGTTGTTGTACAAATAACAACAAAATTCAAAGTTTGGTGGATGGAGTTGTTTAACTTTCCCTAATTTATGATAAATCAAATTGAATGGATATTTTATTTTTTAATCTCTATGAGAAAAAGGAGAGTGGACAAATGAATATGAATATCAAGGTGTATCAATGTCAGATTACTAGAGGTTCAGTAAGGTGCAACTACAGTATGGATCTGCTACATTTGGATGGGGTTACTAGAAATTGAAAAATGTAATGTTCTAAACAATTGGTGTTTTGTGTGGATGATGCACAATTATCTGCAACCATAATGTTGCAGGAATGAATTATAGATTTGAAGTGCACCCATAATATATTACTTTTCATAGTATTATCTATTGAATGAACGTGACCCTAAAACCCAAGGAGTTGAATAAGGTTAACTTATATTCATTTTATTAGTATTATCTATTAAACAAACGCGGCCCTAAAAGGCAGGCATTGAATAAGATCAAATTAATATTAGATGCATGTTGCCTCGAGCAAGTGTTAAGTGTAACATTTTATGGACAAATTACATGGTATTTTTTATAAGATCATGCTCATATACTAAAAATTCAAATATTATAATAATGTGATTGCTATAGTGTTTTATATTTCAAATTGAGTTTCAACTTCGCATTTCTTTATTTTCCAATTGCTTATTCGGTCATATGAAAGAAATTAGTATGATATAATTAATTAAAACAAATCTGGATTAAATTTTTTTGTTGGTAAAGGCCATGAAGTATTACAATCCTCTATGCTCAATAACCTTTCTACTCTCAGTGGAGAAGGTTTAAAGCTACTTGCAGGTTGTGTGCCAGCGAGCAAGAATGGTATACAACCAACATAGATCCATCTTAAATATGGATCTAATATGAGCCGAGATGGATCCAATTTGTAAGTTAAAAAACAACAATCACTTCACTTACATTGAGAACTTTCATTTTAACTTGGTAAGGGCACTTCCTAGTCGAGGTTCAATTCTCTACCAATTACCAGGGAACCTTCCAATTTGTAAGCTGAAAAATAAAAACAAAAAACACTTCACTTTCAATGGGATCCTACATTGGGATTGATCTTACGTTGGTATATTTCATTTTTAAGCCATGCTTCATTACATTGGTAAAGGATTATATGTCATTTCCATTGGCAAGAACTTCAATATAATGATTTGATTGACATTTTCTTGTGTTGTGGGTTATGGTACGTGTGTATACCAGGCAACATAATGTAGAGTTCAGCTTCATATTTTTTTCAAAGCTCAATGAAGAAGCATATTAGCATCATCATTGGCTAATATTTAGGATATAATCTATTTAATTTAACTGTGTTATATAGTACTTGTAATTGGGAACAACTATAAAGCTGCAAAATTAAGATTATAGTGGACCATCATTAGGGTTTTTTAGCGGTTTTCTAATTTATTTATATACCATTTGCCTTCACATTTTCTAGTAATGAGTGATGTGGGTGTTATTGATGAATATTAAAGATATTCTTTATGGATGCGACGTTGTACTGCGAATCAAAATTTTCCGCATTTTATAATATTTTCCAACTTTGGCGTACTTTTAATGGTATCTATCAGTAGGTGTGCAACGTGTAAGTCCGTTTTAGAAGAGTCAAATATTCATAGTAAAAAATTATTTGTTTAATTTTATTTTAGAAAATGTTGCGGAGAATTACCCAAAACACAAATGTTCTGGGTATGATGATGGGTGAGGTAAAATTTCCAAAATATATTGTGATTGAGACCCATCTTCAACTCTATTACAGTTACAGTTGAGACCCATGTTCAAATCCCACGCTTATACAAACACGTTTAATAGCATATTTAGTATAATTAACTCAAAAGAAACAACTCGCCCACCTTAGGAAGAATAAATTATGTTTCTTTTTTCCAAACATGTAAGTTAGTATATTACAGTTTAATGAATATGCTTTCCTATTATTATATATGGTTTTATACTTTATCAAAAAAGTCACCAAGACTTCACAATGTTTTATAACTTAGTGAAAGATTCACAAAAACTTTATTCAGTGAAAGATTCACCAAGATCTTACAAGATTTTATAATTCAGTGAAAGGTTCGCAATGATTTTACAAGATAATATAACCTAGTGAGAGATTCTCCCAAAAAATTATATATACATATTATATTATTGATAAAATCGCGTTCATTTTTTCCTATATATCACGGGGATTCGCCTATTTATTATACATATAAATTTAAGGGGTTTCTTAAATTTTTCCTTGACTTGGACACAAGCAAGGAAAGCAAGCATTAGAAGAGGAGATCAAGTGACAACCAAGAATAAGACTTGAACAACAGTAAGCAAGGGGAGAAAAGAACAGAGAAAAGGAGCAGCTAGTAGGAGGATTTTGCAGGGAATAGTGTGCATGTTTGATTTTAATTTTGGGTTTTGGATGTATGGTCCATGCATTGTCATTTTGTTGTCATTGGCATGGAGATTTTCCCGGATTGACAATCATGTACAACCTTGCCTTATGTCATTTCCTAGATAGCTATGATGTAGTGGGTTCCTTATTTGGTTGAGCTTTGGATTGATGATATATTTTGGATCGTAGTTGAGTTGTTATTAGGGAAATCCCAAGGGTTGAGGGTGGAGATGGCTTTTGTCAGGTGAGCACTTGACAGGTGGGTGGAGACAAGAGAACTCCTCCGGGTATAGTGAAGAAATTTTGAGGCATCCTAGATTGTATTGGTTTTGGTGATTTATGGATCGGTTTAGGTGAAATCATTGTGGCTTGAGGATGGAGGTGATTTTCCTCTAGACTCCCCATTTGGTTATGTTTTGTTTTATCCAATGTAATCCCACATTAAGGCTTGGAAAATGGCACATGGGTGATTGGTTGAAAAAAATAAAATTGTTTCAACCCAATCTATGGTTGGGTGGTACACGGAAGTCCTTGACTTGATTGGTACTATGCATATGCTATTATGCGTCATTATTTAATGACGATCAATAAGCACAAGTTTTGGTTCAATGTGTTGATTACGTGACTGGTTTGTCATGGTTTCATTTTGGTTAAGTGCATGATACAAGCATGGTATATTTCTTGTTATATGGTGTGCTTTTGTTATTGATCTCCCTCATGGTTGACATGCTTATGGATATTTTATATGGATGCATGTGCTAACCTGTGAGTTATTGTAGCTAGTATGAGAGGGAAACAAGCCTTCTTGATGATCATCTTGTGAAACTAATGAAATAGTGAACAAATTATGAATCCAAACCTATAGGCATCTTGATGACAATATGTTTGTAAAAATGAATAACTTGTACCAGGCAAGCATCAGCAAGATCAAAACTTGGCAAGAGAGCATGAAGACTCAAGAGTCTTATTGACAAAGTTCTAGATAGTTCTGGTTAGTTCGCCTGAAGGTTGGCCATAAATCTTTAGGACAAAGTCCTTGCCCACACTGTCTGAACTGGGAAATTTCAATCATAGTCTCACTGAGGATGGGTTGTACGTGAGGTTGTAAGCCTATGGGCACATAGGTATACATGCATGTGGTTGAGATTTAAATTTGGGTCAAGAAGTGGTCTAGACTTAGGGAAACTGATTACCAAGGAAAGATACTATGATGGTTATGTGATCATGTTTCTCTGAGTGTTTGCAGTAAGTTTTGGACAAGTGGACACCATAATTTCATCTTGGAAGTTGGGTCATGCATAGTAAATCTCAACTCATATTTACCCTGGAAAGTAGGTGAAAGTGGGTAAATGTGGAGTGGGGTTTTACAGATATCAACATTTATTTCATTGGATCAAGTCCACTCACACAACATATAAGTTGGGCCACTTCAGAGACAACACACAAGCATGGTTATAACAGGTAGTTTCCCAATCTCATAACAACATAGATGACTTAAAGTGCATAAAATAATGAGAGTTTCTAGTTGATTTAAGCCCACTAGGCATAAAAACATCACAGCTCTTGCAATGAATTAATAAGGCTAAAACGACACAACTCAGGCAACTTATATTCACCATAAATATGCTAGATATTTGGTCAACCATGGCTATATAATAAACCAAACATTCTTACTTAGATATTATAGGAATACTCATTAGTCATCCCTGCTACAAATATATACAATATTAAACACTTATCTGATCGGTTTTCAAATGGATTGCAACTAGAGGAGGGACTTCTACTCTCCATCCAACCATAGGCCAGTTGTGCAACAATATTTCTTGTAACTAACCACCCCCAAGCAAAATTCAGAGTATGAGGAGGTAAGTGCTCACGGGTATTCACACCATTAATTAGTCAAACAAGTAGCCAATAGGAGGAGTCCACTTCTCAGGTGGTTTATTCACTACTCCTTGGCAATAAATACCATAGTGGAGTATCTCTAAGGAAAACAATCACAAAAGCCAACCAAGACTTAGGGATGGTTCTCTCATTCCAGGAGCCTAATCTCATTCTAGAGGGTGTTTTCTCATCCCCAAGGCAAGCACCCTAGTGAATCAACATTTCCATAAGCTCTCTTGGTCAGATTAATGCTAGTAGGAAGATAGGGTATCACCAGAATAGATGGAGTTTATTTTTTATTTTTATTTTTGCAATGTGCTCCTTCAGAACCCTCTTAATTCTACACATAAGCGTCACTTTTCTCCATCGGGATTCCTCAAGCAATGGCCCAACTTCCCCTCATGTTGTGAGGAAAACTAAACAATCATCAATTCTCCTTCTACCCAATCACTCTCCTCCCATACTAGCACATTTAATTTATTTTCTAATAATCGCCATCCACCCCTTCCCTGGTCCCCCTTATTCATGTCGCTCTCTTGTGTATTGACTTCATCAAAGCGTCCCACAAGATTAAGGATAATATGGGCATGTCCTTTGTCGCAAGATGCCCACACTCGACTTCAATATCTACTCGAGCAAATCATTTAATTTTCCATGGAGTTGGGTAGGTAAATAAATGAAGTAGGTTGTGTTTGGGTTTAAAACACCACACAAGAAATTCCTCCTCCTAAATATATGAGTCCATGTGCACTAATCCATCTCATCCATAGATTACATTTTCCGTATTATTACATAAATTACAATTCATAAGGACATTTACAAGACGATTAGAAAAAGATTTGTTACACTATTTCTGTGAGAATGGATTGGAAGTGATTTGTGATTGCTTCGTGAAGCAACCTGTGAAGGAGCCCCTCATTGGTTGTTCCAAGTGAAGAGACCATAGCAGGTATCAAGGTCAATGAGATTAGAAGCACTGATAGAATCAACAAGCAATGAGCTTTCTTCCTCAAGTCTTCTAATGACACCTTTCTTTTCATGGAATTTTTTTATAAAGTTGAAGTCTCCTCCTAAAATCTAGAAGCTTGCCCTTGTAAACTTGGAGACTTTATGGAGGTTCTAGATGAAGAGCTTATTGTCAACAGGTATGTTGGGCCCATATACATCTTAGACGAAACCTATTTCTATTGAACCTATCAGTTGAAAAATAACTATTAGAAATTTTGGAAAAGAGAAACAGTCTTGTAGAGAGACTGATAAGTGATTCCATATGATAGCTAGTCCTTTGGATGCTCCAGGAGCATCTTGAGCTATGTGGTCATTGTTTTCCAAATCAATTTTAATATTTTTTTGAGAGATTCTGAGGAACATGTTGTTTCCTATAATAGTAATATGTCTAGATTTTGCATAGCAACTTATTTTTAAGGAGGCTTTGCTTTGATTTACCATCAAGACCCATTGTGTTCCTGATATGACTTTCATGGTGAGCATTGATAAGAGGGGTGAAGATTGCATTAATAGGGAAGACCCTTCATGTGTTTACCAAATAATCTCCCAGATCTTCCAATAATTAATTATTATTTTCTCCACCTCTCCTTTCTAGTTCCTTTGGAAGACTTAGTTTGTCTTTGGGAGCATTTATTTTTACTCCATAAGAAGAAAGAACAAAATATTTGGAGGGGATCTTACCTTAGTGCTCAACATGGCATAAGGTTAGGAATTGGTGTTTCAGATAGGCTTGAGTAATTATTTGGACTTGCTCCTTTGGAATAGTCATTTGATCTTTGATTTTCTATTCTTCTACTAGGGTTTGAAGATTAAGTTGTGTGTAACTCCAAGTCCCTTGGGTCTTTTGGATTTGAGGGCTCTAGTGCATCATGCATCTTCTTCCATTTCTACATCTTCCTGTGTGGCTTTAATGGGTGGATCTTGTTTTGCAGGTTCCAATGACAAAGGCTCTTTTTTATTCATGTTTATCTTTAGGCCTATATGTTGAGTATGGGTATGCCTCTCACAACAATGATATCATGATGATAATATGTATTGTAACATATGCTGATCTCAACCAATCTATTCTGATCTAGACTTATCACAAGGTAAAGCACTTCAGTCCTTAGCCATTGCTTCTGACATTGTACTTTAGGGGACAATTTGTTATAGGCCATTTTGTCGCATCCAATCAAATGACTAAAAACTGGATCATTCAACATCCTTGACACTTTTCCCTCATCCCTTGCAAAGCCTTGAATATGATTTATCCAAAAAGTCAGAGTTTTTGGGTCAATCAGTGAAAAATTATGTTTTTGGCCCCATCGCACCCTACACTTTAATCCACCTGCAATTGTTGCAAGTTGCATAACTAAGCACCTGCATTGACTAGTGTAGGTTACTCTACTTTGTAGGTGCGATGGTTCTAGAATTGCGGGAAAAATAAAAAAATATTTCCGAATCTTCTCCTTCCATAAGCTTCTAGGTGGATTTAACTATTTACCTTGGATAGAGATCTCAAATTTCTACCCTTGAGGTCTTATCTCTTGTCCCTAGATTTTATCCTCCTCCATATATGGATCCAAGTCCTAGATTGGTAAATCCGAAATTCTACCAATTTTACCGTATAAATCTACTGCCTCCCATAGAGTGTGGGTTTGCTTTTAGAGATTACTAGTGCCCTCATACTGCTACTTTGAGCTTAAGGTTTCATTCATTGATGTATTAGGGTTGAGGTTGAAGGTTTTCTTTGTGGAAAGGAAGGATAAGGCAATTGGGGAGACATCTACAAGGTCAATAATCTATAAATGGTTGTAACTCTCTCCTTTATCTATTAATACAAAAGGTACTATGTCTTCCTATACTTATGTCTAATTCAATGCATATTTGGCCCATTTATTAGAGTGATTAGTTTATGCTATATGGTTATTGTAGTTCTCTTGCTTGTTTTGGTCATTGTGCAAGTTCCATTTATAGCAATTGGAGCTAAAGTTGGAGATTATAAGCAAGAATAAGAGAAGGTCTTACTATAGATTCTAGGTATGTCTTTTCTTCCATAAGCTAATTTCTCTAATTAATTCATAGATATTTTTGCCCCTGTTGCTTCTAGATCAAACCACTAGATCTAGGGAGTTCCCTTTTGTCTACAGAAGAGAATTTTCCACATAACAACAACTGTCCCCTACCATCACCTTTATTAGGTTGCTCTCCAAGCTGAGGTCCATGTCCCTTCTCCACTGCATTAAACTTGTTGTAAGGAGCAATATTTTCCTTCTCACTTGCATCCCAAGTCTTGCTTGCTTCAGTGGCCACTTTCCTTTAGCTTTGTCATTCCCTTTCCAACCTTGCTTAGACTCATTCTTGCACTTTGACTACTCATAACAATGCTTCAACTTTCCAATGACTTCCTCCAATGACTAAGGCTCATCATACTCAATCTAATACTTGAATACTAATGGCAACCCACTGATAAATCTCTAAACTTTTGTCTTCTCGTCCTTAAGATGAGGTACATACCTTAACAACTCTATGAACCTAGTCGTGTACTCCTCATTTGCCATATATCCCATCTTCAACTCATATAACTCCTTGGCCTTACCGTCATAGTAACCTTGTGACAAATACTTCTTTCCAAAGTGTCTTTTGAGTTCATGCCAACTCAAATCCTCTATCATGATGCCTCTGCCATGTTTCACATCTTCCCACTAGATGTTGGCTTTCCTTTTGAGGCTGAAAATAACTATCTTGGCCTTCATGTTCTCTGTATAGTAATGCAACTCAAATAATTTCTTCATTCCAAGCAACCATGCCTCTGCATCATCTGGTTTCTTCAACTCTCCATCGAATGTAGGTGGCTTGGCTTTATTGAAATCATCTGACAAGGATCCCCTCTCACTCCTCCTGTAAGGATGATAATGATGATGACCATGATACCTGTTTGAACCAGAACTATAATAGAACTCGTAGCCACTGCCTCTTCTGTCACGTGTATCCAAGAACTACCATCTTTGACTATGTTATCTCTGTCAAACTTGTGTCCACCATGAGACCTGCTACCATATCCCCCATTAGTACTTTCCTCCTACTCATAACTGATCTGTGGTTGTCCTTGTCTCTTCAAGTCTGACAAACTCTGAAGGATCACTGAATTAACCTCTTATTTTTTTCCTCTGCCCTGACAAGTCTTTCATATGACTAAATGATCCTGTCATTATCTTCCTTGGAACTTCTATTTTTTTTCCTTTAAACTTCTTAAGGTATCTGCTATGTAAGGAGAGTACTCATCTCTTGGTTGCTCATCTGATCTATAAGGAGACTCTCGTGAATTGTAATCCACCTTTCTGCTAGTCATCTATGATATTCTATCTCCTACAAACATACCATGTTAGAAAACCAAATATAAACATAATCAACATACCTAAGTGAATTTCAGGGGGGGCTATCTCATCTTCAAAATCAGTCCATATTAGCATGATACATATATACACATAATCATATGAACATGTCAACATCATGCATGATAACACTAAATTCATACAATGACCTCATGCATGATAACTAAAACCATGAAAATGCATGCACAACGACATGCATCTAGCTCATAGAGTCCAAGTATTTGAACCATGCTCTGATACCACCCTGTGACGCACTCCTCCCACATTTACCCACATTTAACTGGCATGCTAGGGTAAACATGAGCTAAGGGCTACTATGATATGACCCAACCTCCTAAGTCTAGTTAAGGAAGTGGATTCAACAAAATGAGACCTTACTAACCTTCCTCAGGAGCTACAGGACTCCCAGGAGCTAGACCACCACTCTAGGTGCCCAAATCTTGAGCTAATATGCTTTTTAAGTGACATGGTCAAGGGATCACTAGGGCCAAAACAAGCACATAAACAACCAGGGCTTCTCAGAGATTAAACCACCTCCACCCTCAGGTTTTACCGCAATCCCGCCAAAACCGATCAAGGGATCACTAGGCCCAAAACAAGCTTGGATGCCTAAGAATTTATTCACCATTACCTTGAGGAATTTGCATGTCTCCACCCACCTACTGAGGGTTTCTCAAAGATTAAACCACCTCCACCCTCAAGGCTTTATCACAATCCTGCCAAAACCAGTCAAGGGATTCCTAAGCTCTATGGGAATTTTCCTGAGACCACCTCACCTGATTCCAAAATATTACGATAATCCAAATATCAACAGAGAAAAGAACCCCATCACACCATGGCTATCCAAAAATGGCAAGGCAAGGTTGAATCCACTATCACACTAGGAAAAACACATGCCAATGACAATCAAAGAACCAAATACACAAATGCATGTACCATGCATTCACAAACCACCTAGGAAATCACACGTGCAACCTATTACCTACAAACCCTCCTGCTGAAGCTGCTTGATCCAACCTTTCTTGCTTGTCTTTTTCTCTCCTTTACTCATTCTTTTCCTTCCATTGCTTTCCTTATCCTTCCTTTACTTGCTTGTTTGCCTTCTCGTCTTGGTGCTCTTCTCCTCTCTGAAACCAATTCCAAAGAAAAAATGACAAAAAGCTGACGAAATCTATGGACTTATCCTCAAACACCTTTTAATCATTAAGGTCTCTAATTTCTTCATTTTCCTTTATTTGCTCTTTAATTTCCTCTCATGCAAACCTGTGGCCTTTCATCTCCCTTTTTTCCTATTTCCCTTTATTTTCATAAATAAATGCCAATAAATACCTTTTGCCTTTCCAAAGCCTTTGCGAATTTCCTTTAGCCATAATAAACAACAAGTGATGCCCACTACGATGTTTTTCCCAACATTCAGCTTGGAATACATGTCCCATGGCCTTGGTCTTATTTAACTTTATTACAATATTTTTTAACTCGGAGATGTTACAAAAAAGGGGAATTGTAGAGTGTTGATTTGGCTAAGATCAATAGAAGGGAGTAAAGCATGAGATCTTGACATAACCATTTTTAGTCATGTTAAAGGAGACACATGGGACGTCTTTATTGATGTAGGTTATAAAGTTGCACATTAGCATGGAGAGGATCTTATGACTCACAATTTCTTTCATTGATCATATTTGTGATCCACAATTGGGAAGACACTTGTTGTGATGATGATTGAGACTTACCCTAGAGGAGTAGGCTCAACATTCAATTAGAGGTTGCCACATAGAAGGCCCAAAATGCACATTACAACCCAAATACCACACAAAAATTTAGTGTCGTGGGAAAACAAATTAAAGAGCGATTGGAAAGCTAGCTAGATTAGCAAATCCAATGCATGATGGATTTTACATAAAGGAAAAAAATCGTATATGCCAACAATATTATTATACAGGTTTGAAGACACGATAATGAACAAGGCCCATTTTCTTCATAAAAGTTGAGTTTACTCTTGGGGACATAATGAAAGGAATCTGATAGTAATAAGCATGTAAGGTGGGACTTAAGAGTGATCAACATCCACAACTAAATTCATGAAAAAAATCTTTCTTGTATAATATGCCTTGCGTTAAGAGAAATGATATGTCATATAATATAATGGTAATATATTAAATAAAATAAAAAATAAACTTTATAATACAATTTAGGAAAACAAAATATTAAAAAACAACCATAATTATAATAAATATACAAAATATCCCGGATGCGGGTGACACGTCTGAAGTTAATGAGGAGCCACATGCTGGACATGGGCAGCCTCAAGTGTAATGCAGGCATTCAATGCCCGATCGCCGCCAAGGAATATATGGCGGGGTTCAACTTAGGAACACATTCAATGCTCCGTTCACGCCGTAGGCTCGACTGCAACGAGCAGTTATGGCGATCGAGGTTCGAGGTAGAGTTACAATGTTTAAAAAAGGTGATGGGGAGGCTCAGATCATGTGGGTTCATGCTCAGCAATCGACCTTTGTCGCTCCGGCTCCCGCCTGGTCATCCTTTCTCAGGGAGACCATACCCACCATCCCTCTGCTCGTTGGCTGTAGATCTGAAGGGCGAGGGGATTGCGAATTGGAGTCCTTCCTCAATTCCGCCTCCCTATCCCGCTCGGCTCCTTATCCTTGACTCTGCTGCAAGTATGGTTAGGCCACGACAGCGCCTGCTTAGCCGTCGAGGCTCGGCTCGGGGAGGGTCCTCTCGGCCTCCTGCTCAGGAACCTCACCCTCATCGCTGTCGATGCTGCTACCATTGCTTCTCTGACGCCACGCCTATCCAAGCCAGCCAATTCGTGGACTCTCGCAGCCCAGACCCTTTAGCTCCTTCGCCGGCCTTTGGCTCGGCCATTTTTACCTTCAGTAGCTCGATGGACAGACCCCGCATCAATGCTCATGTGTCGGTTCTTTTCTTGGAGGAATTGCCATCCGAAAGCGAAGAGCTCCACGGCAAAAAATCGCACCAGGAAGAGCGCTTAGAATTTGTCGAAGCTATGCCAGGAATGGTTGCAGAACAAGCTCCCAAGCCTCAGGAAGCGTCAACTTTTAAGGCAGACGACGTCAACCTGGGTCCCCACCCTGCTGCAGAGGAAGTTGAAAGATTTGGTTGGTGCCCGGTGGTCGAAGAGGAACCGGAGGAGTAGCTAGCCCTGTGCTCAGCTTCACCCTCTCCAGCATCCCTCACGTTTTGCTTCGGCTCTCGGTTTATGTCATGTAATCCCAATGCTTTTCTGGTCATGTTGTTTTGCTGCCCCTGCGTGGGATCATACTGTTGGTAGTCTGCTGCCCCTGCGAGGGTTACTTATTTTGATTTGGATGCTCCTTTTTGAGAGCCACAGTACCCCTGCGTGGGATGTTTTTTGGTCAGAAGCAGGATGTTGTGTTCAAGTATGGCGCCCCTGCGAGGGCTGCTCCTATGAGGATCTTTCTCAGTTCAGAACGCCAAGGCTTAGCCTCTGGTGAAGACACTAAATGACTGTAATGTTTTGTCTGTTACTGTAAATAATATATTAGTTTTTTAGCGAGAAAAAAAATAAATAAATATACAAAATAGAAAATTAAACTAACATAACTCTATAAATCTATTTTAATTCATATATTTTTAATCATTTAAAATTTATTTCTTAATT
>APFE031702106.1:1462-18833 GCA_000404065.3 Pinus taeda | reverse complement strand
TATTTCATAAATTTAAGAAACTAGGTCATTCAACAATTTTTTTAGCAAATTACATAAATAATAATAAAATTATTAAAAAAAATTCTTCCATCCTCCATTTTTGTTACCAAGTTATGTTGTCTTTAACTATCCACTCTCGTTGCTACACATGTTTTAAATCACTCAAAATTAAAGAGTCCCCATAAATTTGTAATTGAGTAAATCATATATCTATAATTGAGTACATTATTTTTCCATAGAAAAAAATATATCAAGATTTTTAATCTATAAATAGGCTTAGTTACAATGCCATGGGCCAATATCATGGCTTATCCATATTATTTGCCCATAAAAATCACAATTATATATATTAATTTATTTTGATTTCTAGTTTTTTCTTTGCGGGCAAGAATGGACTATTACAAAATTTTTTCTTAATAATAATACTTTTATTTACCATTAATTTAAAATTCTATTGTAACTACTATTTAATTCTTTTTTAAATTTAACTTAATAAATAACTAATTTCATCTTCTTCTTTTTTAAGTACAATTTTACTTTATTATTTTTATATATTTAATAATTTAATTTTTCATTTTAATACTCTTTTTTATGAGCTTAGCAGATCTATATCTTCTTCATGTCCAATATATAAACCCTAGGACAGTTAATTTTACCACTATCACCATTTATCGAAGACCGCGTGCACCACATACTCAATCATTTCACAATTGAATTTGGCATAATACTTTTCAATTGTGAAATGATTGAGTAGCAACAATATTTCATAAATTTAAGAAACTAGGTCATTCAACAATTTTTTTTTAGCAAATTACATAAATAATTATGTTGTAAGGCGTTTCCCTTTGAAATGAATTGCCCAAGCCGTCGCTGTGTCGTATTGTTCACGTGGATTTGTGGTGTTAGACGATTGAATGAATTTTAATCGTTGATCCAAAACTGAAATAAAACTGAAATAATTTATTGTGTAAGGTTGTTTGCGGTCCATTATCTATGTTAGACAATAGAAATATATTATGTTGTCGGATTAATACCTCTTAAAGAATTTGCAAAACCGCCGAGTACCTCAATCAGTCGAAAAAAATTGCAAGATCTCCATGTGCCTCCATCAAGCGCCAAATCCAGGCGGTTAGTAACTCCCTAGTCGTTGTAACAGTAAGGAATGGAACTCAACAACAGTTGAAGTTGTATTAATAGAAATGACACTCAACAATAGTTGAAGTTGTATTAATAGAAATTTGAAATGCTATAATCCCCAACCTTAATGATGCCCAAGCCTCTTCTTTCATGAATATGTGTGGGTACAGTAGGTGTTATTGATTTTGTTGGATCGGCGGACCAGCGAACCCTTCTTCTAGATTCTTTAGAACAAACCATTAATTCTTATTGAATGTTTCGTGCTGTGACGAGTGAATGCAGGGGCCTGTGAATGAATAGGGTGCCTTGTTAGCGTAAATTGAAGGGATTGTGCTTTGTTGCTCTATCCTGTGGGCCTGTGAATGAATAAGGTGTCTTGTTAGCGTAAATTGAATGGATCGTGCTCTGCTGCTCTATCGTGTGCCAATACCATGAATTTGTATATCCGGGCTCATGCAGCGAGTCACTGACGGACTTCCCACGACCTCAAAACTACAAGACCAGGTTTGGCGAGTGGATTCTAGCCTTATAGTTAGCTTCTGACATGAATTCTTTTTGTTAGCTTTCTTTCCATAATCCGGATGTCGCAGAATTTCAAATATAGTGACCATCATAAGGTGGATCAACCATGTGTGTTGATGGCATATCCAACGGTTTAATTCTAGATTCCTTGTTTTTTTTTAACGAGGGAATCAACCTATATAGATCATGAACTCCCGTTGTCCAGTGTGTTAAAAGTGCCATTTAAGCTCGTCAGTGGACCTCCTACTGTCGCTGCTGTAAGTCCAAGTTATCATTTTTCTAATTTTCTATATTTGTGCTGCTAATATTTTCCGCAATATAAATTGTTTTGAACGATATGTTATTATCCTTTTTCTGCATTTTCGACTGTCGTGAACGAGATTGTTGTTAAATCCTTGAAGCACCTATTGTCCACATAGAATTTCTAAAATAGCAGAACACTAACAAGAACTTGAACAATACAGAGGCTAGTAGTCTTAAGAAAAAGGGAAAGGATTATTAATTAATACTCCGTCATTGACTTCAGAGATCTCGATCATACCAACCTTCAGGTGCACTCCACCTTTGGATAAGGAATCTGCCTGGGAGTTGGGCTCATGGAAAATATGAGTAAAGGAGATGGAATGTAATCTCGTCTTCATTTCTAGAATGTAATCCATAACAGATTGAATTCTTGGCAAAGCAGATTTTCCATGAAGCATGTTCACAGTAATATTTGAGTTTTCATAAACGCGGAGCCTTCCAACTTCCTTTTCAATTGCTATGCGAAGGAGGTTGATAGTTCTTCCTAAATAGTCAAGACCCGACAAGAGTAATAGAATGCAATGATTTTAAGAAGATGCATTCCCCTATGTCGCATCTTCCAGAGTTACCTTCAGAGGCACCCATACCTCTTTTGTGTACACATGTTCTAGACACAATTGCTTTGTTCTAAGTCTTATGGGTAGTCATGAACGAACTTACTAGATGAGCTCAATCGTATATTATATGGAACCAAAACGTTTCTGATCGTAGCATACACGGAAATACATTTCACCAAACAGAAATGCATTTTCTCCTATGTGAGTGCCTTCTGATATTGCATTGGTTGATTGTACCTAATTATTTTCCCCATCTTTTCCCAACCACATACAAGTCAAGACAATCTTCAAGGTAATTAGCCATACGAAAAGGACTACAAAATCCTCACTTTCATTAACATGTACTATTCCATGGAGTGACTTTATGATCGTGACCTTCTCATTTGCTTTAAACTAAGTAGCATGGTGGGTGAGTACACTACTTTTGACCTTGTTTGGAAAAATCATGTCACGGCTCAAAGTTAACATTTATCCAAGAATATGTGTGCAATTAGGAGAGGGATCTAGATAATTGTGTTCAATAGTCTCCAAACCAAACTTTTAGAAAATTTAATCCTTATGTGATATCATATGAATATTTGAGCATAAAGATTTATTTCAAGTGGAAAATATTTAATTTTACATTAATTTTATACTTAATTTTTTAAAATTATTTTTGTGAGTTTTGGTAGGACTCTCTGATTTTCGTGTCCATTACATACCCACTACGGGGGAAGGGTAGCCCAAGATTTGAACCCAAGACTTCCAGTTCGGTGAGACTTCATTTCCACGGCCACTGCCGCTTGAGCTACCCCATAAGGACTTAATTTTTTAAATTATTAACAAATATATTTTTTGTTATTTTTATGGAATATTAAGAAAACATATTATATCCTATAAACATAAATTATAAACTATTTTTAAAAATATAATTTTTATTTTTTCATGAATATAAAAAAAAAAACCATATTATATTATATAAACATTAAATTTATTAGTGTATTTTATGTTAATATCACATCTAAAAATATACAATATCACATTTAAAAATATATAAATCAAAATTAGTATTATTAAAATCACATCATATTCAACAAAAATTACCATTAAACTTTTACATATATCTATTACTAAGGAACCATAATTAAAACTGCCATGAAACCAGCTCAAGAAAAAGATAGAAAAGATATATCAGCGCCTTAGAATTCAGCCTCTTCGAGGGGGGGCAACCTCCTTTACATTACATAAATGAACAATTCTTGGACGATTCAAATGACAAAACCTCATTTCTATATATAGGAGTCTAAGGAGTCACAATATAACCCAGCCGACCTAACAATAATAATATAGGAAACCCTGGAGTGTGATTAGACTCAGACTAATATTCAAAAGCAATTGCAGATGTTCTTCTAGCAAGCAATAGTCAATGGAATCAGTCATTGTCTCTACAAGGAATAAATTTGCAATGATGTGAGATAATGCTTTCTTCTAGCAAGAAATAGTCAATGGAATCAATCATTGTCTCTACAAGGAAGATTCCATTGTCTCTACAAGGAATAAATTTGCAATGATGTGAGATAATGCTTATATGAGAGGATAAATTTGCAATGACGTGAGTTAATGCTTATATGAGAGGTGTGTCTGGGAGTACAGTGAGGAGATAATGGAATTAGTCATTGTCTCTACAAGGAATATATTTGCAATGATGTGAGATAGTGCTTCTATGAGAGGTGTGTCTGGAGTACAGTGAGGAGATCAAATTTGGAATGACTCAACTTAGCTAAATTGCATTGAAGGTTGCATGGGATTAATCTACAAACCACAATTTCATGGACATAAATGGCATGAAAAAATGGGATAGACTACGACGTTAAAAATTTGGAAGTGAGTGGTGTCGACCTCCCAAGCTAAGGTGGGAATGAGATACAATTGGACCTCGAAGCTTTGCCAACACAAAATAAAAATCATACTAAGATCTACAAACGAACATTCTCATTCATGAAAAATGAATAGAACCACCCAACTGTAATAAGGTTATGCAGGATCTTCAAGCCGCCAAGATGCCATCTTTAGGATCACAATGATCTCTAGCTACTAGCACAAACCCATCTAACTCAAGGTTTGATATGCACCTCGAGCTTGACAAGTTCCATGTTGCCTAATTTGAGATCCAATATTTGATATACTGACCATTTGTAGTCACCAGCATCAGATATAGATTTATATAGATTTATTTGCAACAAATGCACCCTCTATATTCAATTTACCTTTACACATATGCACAATAAGTGTTTTGATACATCACGCCCACGTCCGTACCCACCCTAAATGGATGGTGTGCTAGCTTATCTTAATGCAATAAGGAGGCCACTCCTTAAATTGGTAGGAATTTCCACAAAAAAATGTGTATGAATATTTGAAGAAGAAGGATTAAACATTCAAACAATACACAAAAACCCAAATCCAGTGCCATCTCAATTCCCCACCATCATCACACAAGAAAACATGAGCATCTAACCTCAGGCATCAACTGAACACATAAATATCTACCCCTAGTCCCTCCAACAACAAAATTATTCAATAAAACTTGTGTATTACTGAAATTTGCAAATGTAAGAAATAAAACTTGTGTACTACTCAAATTTGCAAATTTAACAAATCTAGGGAACACGATACCCAATAGTTGCAATAAATGAGTCCCAAGAAATGTAGAGTAGTCATCATTGTGAGCATTGAGTTTCATCCCCCAAAAAAAGTGTACACTAGTAGTAACCAGTACAAGCAATCAATCACAAAAAAATAGGAAATGTAACATGGATCACTCATTTTAGTTAGTCCAAACAAAGCTGGGAAAATATCAATATCAGTACTTTTGCAAAAGCTCGATGTTCCCTGATATTTGTGGCTATTTCTCAATGATTCCTTGCTTTATAACATAAATATCAACAAGGATAAATGTAAACATTGGCTTCTTCTAGCCTCATTCACTTAGGTGAAAAGGAAACTACCATGATGTTGTCACCTACCGACCCTACCTTATTTTTATTTATAGAATCCAATTGTAGACTTAATTGGCACATTTTCCACTCTTGAACAGAGAAAAACTTGCAAATTTTTCCTAAAGGATCCTCTATTAGTATAGTTTTGTGCAAGCTAAAGTATACATCGGTAATCTTTATTGTATTTTCAGTAATGTTGGTTTGTGGGCTTTCTACTGAAATGATATTATGCAATCATAAAATGAGTAAATTTGTTGATGATTGATGTAGAAAAATTGTTGGTTATGCATTTATTGTCATGGATACTTTAAATTAATATGGTATCTTTTGATGAAATGAAACCAAATACTGTGATAATTGTTCTTGAAAGCAGAGGTAGCATTGGGTTTGTTCAAGTCAACAAAAAGAATTTTAGAGTTTCAGTTACCACGAAGGGAGGTTATCTAATTGATTGAAATGTCTTGGAATGTTCCCACTTTGATATCCTCGATTGGAGTCAAGTACCTACATATTTTTAAGAGGCACTCGAAGAGTAACCATGATGGAATCAACCCCACATGATGAGCACTAATCTGGTGATTGGGTTTTTACACAGTCCTTATTAGCCTACAAGGATATCTACTACAAACAAAAATAAATTGGCTTCTAATCATGTGAATAATCCCACTCCCTATGACCTACCATGGTAGAAATGGTTCATTTGGCTATTAGAAATATCATGAAATGGGTTGAAGTTCCACATGCTCATTTCTACCTAGAATTTCTTTCAGGCATGGTTTTGGTTGATGTTATAGCTGGTATGATATTGTACTGACATAATAGTAATGCGTTGTAAGAATCTCTTTTCCAAGAAAGGATAAGACATGTTACTTTTTTATACATATTAACTCACTCTAGAAGGAGATCTTATTAGAAAAGTAATATGGATACTAAGTTCAAAATATTTCAGTGAAGCTTCCTTTTGTAACAAAAGGAACCAATATAATAAGGAAAAATGTGACGAGACCCAATTATGCATCTGCAACATTTCTCAATTCATATGTAAAAGGTATCCTCCTTATACATAGGGTTTTAAACCATAATTTTAGGCCATGATGTATATCAAATTTTGGTTCATTTTAAGCAAGATTGAATGTGAAGATCATTGGCCCTAAGCATACGGCAAGTTAATAAAATTTTCCCCGGAGGCGATTTTAATTGTTGTTATCTTTTGAAGTGTGGGCAATGCCCTTGACATTTTCAAATTCTCGTTTATCCTTTCAAATATGCAGCTACAAAGATGTAAGATATTTATTTTATCATTTAAATATGCAACTACAAAGATGTAACATCTTTATTTATTTATTTAGTAGCTTTCGAGTTCTTTTTTGTGTTTATTTCAAAATGATTTAATGTATCTAACATCATCTACAATATAATCTGAAAGATAACCCATCGATCATAACAAACCATAGCAGCTAGATTCTTTTAATGTCTTAAAAAAAACCAATGGATGCAACTTTGCGAGAGAAAAATGGCATTGCCACAGTGATATAAATCATAGCACAGATCTTCATTCAGTTATATTATTATATATATATATTTAATGAGTTGGTATTCTATAGGATTTATTTATCTCAATGATACTTGAGATTCTCCTAGTTATGACAAAGGAGTTAAAATATTTAAAGTAGAGCATGGACTATAGAAATTTATTGAATGATAACTGAGATTCTTATCCCACGCTACTATTTCTCATTTTATCTTACGACGTTCTTTTGCAACATAAGATGCAAATGCTTAATAATACTATTGTTTTATTAATGTATGCGGAAGTTTTTTTTTTTTTTTTTTTAATTAAATTTCAAATGGCAAGAAGAGTCCCTAGCGAAACAGTGACTAATAACATCCATCTTTAGAAAATATCGCTATAAAAATCTATTTAAACTAAGAGAATGCACATTTCAACGAATCTATTTTAATGCTTAATACTTAAGAACTCACAGCGTTACACGTATTCGTGCTCATCGCTTTTAGTTGTCATATAGATTGAAATATATTTGCGCACCTTGGCATTCTTATCGTCGTCGTGACGTGAGAGGGGGGCCGTTCTCTATAACCTCTCTAACATTAAAACCCGCCTCTTTTATTTGAATTATTTAACCATTAAATCTGAATGACCCCATGCCAGAGCCCTTCAGAAGCATCATATTCCTTTTATTCTTTAATTAAAAACTTCAGAAGCATCATATTCCTTTTATTCTTTAATTAAAAACTATGTAAAGCCGGCTTAAGTGAGCAATTAGAGAATAAAATTTTAGATTTGGGTTTAATTAATAACATAAGAGAAATATAATATCACTTCCAACGGTAAAATCTCACAATGGTGAGTGTCGTGACACTCAGGACAGAATATATATATTCAAAACAATTATTAAGGTAAAGAAAAGCGAAGCATGCGTACTTGGTAAAGGAATATCAAAGAATATTGATATGGGATCTTCTCTCTCTCATCTCCCATCATTATTCTTTAATTAAAAACTATGTAAAGCCGGCTTAAGTGAGCAATTAGAGAATAAAATTTTAGATTTGGGTTTAATTAATAACATAAGAGAAATATAATATCACTCTCAATTGTAAAATCTCAATTTGTTAATAGGGATAAGTTGATACCATTTATTTGGAAGGTTGCATGTTGACAAAATTGCATGAAAGTGTCTCAATCTTTGGAAATTCTTTTGAGATAGAAGTTTGGATTTTGAAAATGATTTTTTAATAGAATTATTTTTTTGAATTTGATTTTATTGTTATTATTAAATTTTGTAAATTAAATTTATTATTTTTAAATTATTTAATTAATTATTATATTAGAATATGTTTTTAATTATATTATTAGGTAAATTTTCATTTAGAGTATAAGACAAATTTTTCAAAATCTAAAGTACATGTGTCAGGGTTTTTTATCAATTGTTGGTGTCTACAATGTAGTATAAATGAGGTGTGTAATCCTTTTCATGCTAATCATTGAGTTGGATTCTTTTTACATTCTAAAACGAGAGAGACATGTAATTTTTTTGTTTGTAAATATTACTTTATATTATTATTGAAAACAAAGGAATTACATAAGAGCTTTCTTCTGAAAATTATCTTGACTATATGAGCCCCTTTGTAGGCAAAATCCTTCTACATGTAAACAAAAATGTGAACCTTTTTAGACTTTGATAACAAATCAAATAGTAAGGTGTTCCTCAAGGCAGACTTTCTTGCTTTCAACCACCCTTTATAAAATGAGAATTATTATATTTATTATTATTTTATTTATTTTATTTTTATTTTTTTATTTTTTTCGTGGAAAAAAGACGTAATTTTATTCATAAGAAAAATTACATGTTGTAGATGCTTAAAGCATATGCAAATGGCTATATGAGAAATGGACACAGTTACAATAATAGAAAAATAAAAATCAACAAGCCTATGCTTTTTTTCCCTTCTTCTTTTCCACCCTTCGCCAACCCTCTGAGTCGGGAGAGGGTGTAATAATGGCCAACTGATTTTCCAGTGTGTTCATTGGAAGTTCCTTGTCGGATTCTGATCCTTCAGATCCATGAGTTCTTTTTATGCCACTTACCTCCAACTGAGGTTCTTGATGCTATTGTATATTGTTTGGCCCTAGATGAGGATCTAGGGTAATCTCTTCCTGTGAAGATTTATGTCCCGTATATATATCCATTTCTGATTGGTTCCTTGTAGGTTCTGCCTGCATGTTCTCTTCTTCCATCAGGTCGGTATGCTGCCACCCTTTGGGATTTTTTTGTTGTTTCTTATTTCCTTTGGGGTCCTTTCTGGTCAGTGGGCAGTTGTATTGGAGGTGTCCTATTTGCAGGCATTTGTGGCATCTGAATGCAGTGTTCTCGTAGTTGAGCGGTTGAGTCCTCAGTGTATTGTTGTAGTTCAATGTGATGTGATCAGGCAATCCCTGACTCAGGTCCACTTCTACTCACATTCTGGCATATGTGAAGATTGCCCTGCTAACCCTGTCTTCATCAATTTTAGGAAATTCCCCAAGGAATTTCCAATGGCTGTTAAAACTTTGTGATGCCAAAAATGTAGAGGGAGGCTATGGAGCCTCACCCAAATAGGCATTGTTGAAATTTTCATAGTATTTGCATCAAAATCAGCAAACCAGGGAGTGATGAAGAGGCCAACATTGCCCCAAAACCATGGCCCCTGATTGATAATACTGTCGCGTTCTTGTTCTGTGCTGAAGCTAACAATGAAAAATCCTTTTGAGCATAGGGGTATATCATAGTTTGGTGACCATGTGGAGTAAATCCATTGATGCAGAGCATTGGATTTTGGCCAGAATCCATTAAATCTACAAATGACAACATTTTTGGATAGTTCAGTGTGTAGATTAGTTACCTCTGTTAGAGATACTTGGAGCATTGGGGATTCCAGTTTTTGTCCACTATATAGGGGCCTGGTAGCTCTGGTGCTGGTATTGATTTGTGCTGCATTTTCTCTTTTCCCTTGACTGTGTCTTGAAACGAGCCTGTATTTTTTGGGATGTTTCCATTGCATCCTCCACACAGTCTCAGATTAAGAAATATGGTTGAATCTTTTTTGATACCATATTCTTGAAGTGTATGGAGGTCCTGTAGACTACGTCTTGAGAATATCAGGTTTTGATATTTGGTGGGTGTCCCAAGTTGGTTCTGGGTTCCTTCTTTAATTCTTGAATATTCAACCCCTTTTTGAGCCTCATGCAATGATGGTTGCCCCTTGTTTGTTTGTTGAAGATTTGTATCAAATTTTCACCCATACAGTTTGAATCAGCGTTTTTGGAGCCACGGTCCGTTGATTTGGGTGACTTCTCTGCAAAACCTAATGCACCCCAGATTTTTGTATTTTGTCCGCTTCCTGATGCCTCCAGATTTGGTTTATGAGGGTCATTTTTTAAGTGCTCTGTTACTGCGCCAAGATTTATTGGGTCCATTATAGTCAGCCCCGTCACATTTGCACAGGTATTCCCCAGTCCGGTTGTGGTCCAGGACACTGTAAACCCCTCTCTTCTTATCCACTCTCTCGTCGGCATGTTGATGGCAGATTTGTTACCAGGGAGAGTCGCTGGCCGGATAGGATGTGCTATGTCGGCGTCATCGCTCGGTGAGCCAGGAGCCCAAGCTGCCATCTCACCATCCAGTGGCAGGATAGGTCGTGGTTTACGCTCGGGGAAAGTAATCTGGTGGACATTGCCCCCGCCGAGGAGTCCAGGAGCTTGCAGGTGTGGTTGTGACAAAAGAAACCATTTTTGCGAATGAAAAAATTGTAATGGTACCTCTTCCAGGCGTGATTCTTTTTCCAGATGGGATGGGACGCCTACCAGCCTGCGAGCGCCCACAACCGATCTATTGTGAGCATGGGGGAAGGTCCCTGCAAGTTGAAAAGGAGTGGTCACCATTAATAGTTGCAGAGCTTTGTTCCCACCTTCCTTCCTCCTATTACCTTACAAAATGAGATAATATGACCAAAGGAAAACATAAGAAAGTTCAATACTACAAGATTTTAAATCAGAATAGAGTAACCAAAGTACTTATATACTAGAAACAATATGAAAGAGCTAATCAAGGATGATAATTGGCGAGCCTAGAGAGACAACATCGTTGGAGTTAACTATTGGAGAGATTGAATTTAAATTGATGGGAAATGGATTTATAACAATATCCGCTTCTTCATGGCCATTGGTTTTCTAACTCTGTGGCAATGTACCGCTCCACCCAATTTAGTCTTGTAGCAATGTCATTCAAATTGTGATTTTAATACTTAATACATGAGGGAGACATGTAGAGAGAGAGAGAGAGAGAGAGAGAGAGAGAGAGAGAGAGAGAGAGAGAGAGAGAGAGGAGAGAGGAGAGAGAGGGAGAGAGAGAGAGAGAGAGAGAGAGGGAGGGAGGTTCAAAATCCATCTTAACTTCTAATCAAGTCTCACAAGGTGATTTTTTTTTTTTTTTTGTTTAAATTGGTTTCTACCTCGAAGGATTTCCATCCTTCTTAACACATGATAGATCTAGAGTTAAGATGGATCCATATTGGTTTGCATTAATCTAACATAAATAATAATTTGCTACTAATTATGAGATATTTGTGTAAGATTTTGAAACATCATTTGTATTTGAAATCATCCAAAACTTTTATTGCTAAGTAGGAATCATTTGATACCATTCATTTCAAAGGTTTTAAAACTTTGTACATAACAAATTTACACTAAAAGTACCCAATTCTCTAGGGATTTTATTTTATTTTTATTTATTTATTTTTTTTTTAATTTTTTTTTTTTTTTTTTATTTATTTATTTATTTAATTTTATTTTATGGCGTTTGAATCTCAATAATAACTTCTTTAAAAACATTAATTCTTTTTGCTTGGCTTTCTTCTATAATGCAACGACTTGATCTTGTAATTCAAACCAACCTAGTTATAAATCATTTAGTTAAATACCATATTTGGAGCATGCTCTAACTGCATCAACATGTAAATTTTCAACCTTTTTTGTGCATACAATAATTTTCTAAAAATATTAAGTTACGGACACCACTTTTGCATAAGAGTTGCTTTATAAAATAGAATATGATGGATATGTGTGACTCCTCACATGCTCAACATGGACTTGAAAAGTTACATTTTAATAAAACATTATTAAAAAAAAATCAATTTTGACCATGAATATCATATTTCAATTTCCACCTTAATTAAAATATTTTTATATGAACTTTATATACATGGGTGTGTGTATATGTTACACACAAGCACACACATAGATAAAAAAAAAGTAATTAAATGTCAAATGTTTCTTATTTCATTGATAGGTATGCCTTTTACATCCTAGGATGAAGGAGATTAGTAATTCACTTAATGCTTAACGTGGAGTTGACACATGGCATTAAAAAAATCAACAATAGCCAAAATAAAAAAGTTCAATAATAAAGTAATTGAAAACTGGAGAAAGATTTACACTTCAAAAAATTTGATTCCTCTCAATACATGATAAATTTAGAATTAAAATGAATCTATACTAATTTATATTAATTTGACATAAATAATAATATATTAATAATTGTGAAACATTTATATAAAATTTTGAAACATTATTTAACCAAAAAAAATCATAGCATTTAACATTTTGTAACACTATTTGTATTAAAACTTTGACATAATATTCAATGCTTATAATGAGTATTTACATTTATATTGTGAGCATTTTGGAAAGTAGATGTTATTGTTCCTCGATGAGGGTGTTTCTTTGTCAATCAAATTTTGGTAACGGAATCAAGCGATTCCCGGGAGGCACAACATTCTAAAACATTTTATGTAAATATTCCCACACCCTCCACGTGTGTCCCTTGTATGGACAAACTCTTGGCAACCCTTGAGAAGCGAACTGGGCCCTCCCCCCGACTTTGCATGGAAATCGCATGGCGAAATTGTGCTCCAGGTATAGGGGATCACCTAACCAGACCCTCTCATATTAGATTCCCACAACTTATCCTTGGTGATTTCATATGCTCCAGTATTTTCACTTTGGTCATTCCTTCCATCTGTTCGAATATGGTGAACTCCTTTCATGGAAGATTGGTCACTGCAAGAGATTACCCTAACAAAAGAGTTATGCTCATTTATGAGCTCATTATGCAAAATTTCCTTGGTTTATTGAAGTTTGGATTCAGCCGAGACACTTGGATCTGACCGTGCAGGATCTATGATTTTCTCTCCCTTCATCGTACCACCTCTCTCACGATCGCATTTTGTTATATAAGCCCTATGTTGTTTGCAGGATGGTGGAACTTCAAAGGCCTGGATGTCAAGAACGTTGCAGTTTGTTGACTTCATGAATCCTCGAATACTATCAAAAGGTGGTTGAAGCTTTGGGTCATGACAATGCCTGAAGTTTAGTCATTACCTTCACACCCTTCTTCCCTTACAATTAATCTTTATTGTAGTTGCTCTCAATGTCAATCATATCAGTGTTTGGGTACTCAGGGTTGTGGTTATTCAAAATGTTCTTTGTGTTTTTATTGCATAACATGGGGACTGACCCATATTTTGAGTTGGTGTTTGTTTTATCCCTAGCATCTTTATAAGGCTCATACCTAATTGGATTATCCTTTAACTGTCCAGCGCTTGTTTATGGGGATCGGTATTTGCGTACATTATCAATTTAGTTTTGAACCTAGTTCTCACCACTCCTAGCTCATGTCTTTGCATTAAGTCTCATTATTGGTACAGTCTCATCAATGGGATTTTGATAGGTTTCACTTAGTTCTCTTTCATTCCCTCACTTTCCCTCTTTACATTGCAGTCAACTTTTTTTCTATGTCTGGTTGCAACTACACTCTCATCATGATATTACTTGGGTCATTTTTTGTTCGTTAGTGGTCATGGTCAAGTGTTTTATTTGCAGGTCTTACATGGCATCACACCAATGATTTCTTGCCCCACGCAGTGGAGCCCCAGGGGCATCCTCTTTCAGGCACAAGCATATATTTTGCTGGGAAGTCATGGAGAATTATTTTGAGGTTGCTCCCTTAGAGGTCAGAAAATAAATTTTATTGTTGGAAGCCAAGGAATTTGGAGACCGCAAATACTTAGACTCTAAGATAAGAGGAAGCATTCTCAAATGGATATCGAATCTAGGAAAATTTCAGACGAGATGACTTCATTTCCTTCATTCAATCACTCACCATTGCCAAATGGAGACACTTCTAAGCATGGTTATCAATGATAAGAAAGTTTATAACTATAAAATATTTGCAGGCCAAGAGGAGATCAAGCGCATACTGCAGGACTTCAAATACAATTTGGATGATATAGTGGTAAGGTTGAACTGAGTGTAACACTATATAGTTTTAGACTCTGGTATTGATTAAAAATGACCACCAAGAATATGTTGTAGTTATCAACGTGTTACCTCTCAACATTATTAATGCAAATTATGCCTTACCAGTGCACAATTCTCATGCAAGTGTCTCTCTGGGATCACTAGTCATTATTTTGGACTAAGTTTCTCACAAAATCTCTTACAATCTTCAGCCTGGAAGGAACCTATTTTTCTCTGTGTTTCTTTTTGAAGCTTTTGCTATATTGTGTGGTTTTTAGTTATCTTACGTTACGTCTCACATGTTCTCACTACTTTGGTTTTAATGTCTACAACCTATAGTATATCGACAATATTTTTGTGGTCAGCTTCAACAATACTTTTTGTAAAGGGTGTAGTGGTTCAAGCTGTGGATTTGGTTGAGTCACCCTAGCCCATTTTGCTAAGTCTAACGTCTACCATACTCTGCTCTGTGCACATGGAATGGTGAAATCTGCTTACTTTGGATTTGTCATAATTTTTAAGAACCCTCAATATAATACCTCATATTTTTCAACTATCAATAAAGATACATCGACATATTTAAAAAAAAGAATATTATTTAAAATAAAAATATACATTTATAAAAAGCATTTAAGAAAACAATTTGGAAAAAAAAAAATTTGGTGACTAATTTTCTTCTAACAAACTTTGGAAATAAAATCATAAACTTTCATTCCTCCCAACTTATATATTGAACCAATAAATTTTTACACCACAATCCTACAAAATTATATATCAATTTTTTTTTTTCCAAATTCATTTTTAAACCATCCTAATTTAATTTAATTAAAAAAATCGTAAAAAGATAAATTAAATCCTTTACTTTCTTCCGACCTTCATTAATAAATCTATCACATCAACCTATTTATAACCAAAACGCCGAGAAACCGAAACCAAATACCATAGAAACATTATTGAAACGCGGAACTAAGAATCACAAAATTAATCAGCTAACCCTCTTAATGTCTTTGGTACTCACATTAAACAACAACTATTATTTATCATCACTTTCTAGGTCTCATCAAAATTGACACAAACTTTTAAACATGATTTCGAACATTCAAATCAAAATCAGACGACCAAAATTTTATAACATTTTGTGGCATTTGATAACCTGGAAATTGGTGTTTAAAATCAACATTTTCATTTCTCAACTAGGAGATATAAATTTTGACATAATAGAAAAATTGTAATTTAGTTGAAACTAGTTCTGAGAGAATTGTTGACGATGTCTCACGTTAATTTTTCGATGAGCATGTTATCTATGTGTTGGGTTTGTTAGTTATGGATATTAATATTGATACACTTTTTAATTTGGATCTCAAACTTATGTTAGATGAGGTTTTTTGAGATCTCTATGTAAGTAAATTCGGGTTTATTTTATGATTTTATATTTTAACAAAAAGGGTTTAATTCATGATTTTATATTTTAACAAAAAATTATGGAGTTTGTGGGTAAACATGAAAATAATGTCAATGTTTCAATGTTAAATTGAGGTGGAATAATCTTTATGCAATGTTGTAGGGTTGAGTTTCGATGTTTTTAATGCAATTTTGTAGAGGTAGACCATTAGAAAGTCGAAAGTCGACCCATCTCTTATTTCCACAAGTCTTATGAGCAAGGTCTCGATCCCGCCTCCTTATCGTCTACTTTTAAATAGTCGGGGGGTCGGAGTTCTTTTGGAATTTGTTGGACACCTAATCCTCTATGGGTTAGTGTGGAAGCGGAATAGACTAGGGAAGTCCAAGAGACCTTGGGATGTGTTACCCAACGGTCAAACCATGTACTATAAATGTATAGGTTTTGTTAATAAAAAATGTACTCTCATGCTTATCTTTCATATTATGTTGCTGCGATGTGTGTGTTTAACATGGTATCCGAGCGGTGTAGGAATTTACAGGGTAAGTTCCTCAGAGAGAACACCAAAGGACACCGCTCACAAACGTATCACAAATCAATACACCAGTATTTTGACGTGGTTAAAACCCTCAAAGAGGGAAACAGTGCACGGCCTGAGCCAACGCGGCCACTTCAGGCAATTTATTAATAAAAGAATGAAAATTTACATAAGCTTCTCTCATGAATAGTTAACCTACAAATGACCCTCCGCTTTAAATAGAATTCATGGACCAATCGGGTGTCAAGCCACGGATCAAGTGTGGGTAATACCGAGGAGAGAATGAACCGTCGGATCACTACATATCGTGACCGTCGGATTGTAAGTTACAAAATGTACAACGGTAAAGAAACACACTTTACCTAACTCTATACCTAGACCAAGTTGAACTTAACTATTTCCTATGTGTCGGAATATCCTAACATCCCCCCTTAAGAACAACTTGGGATAGGATTGAAGGATTTACAAATATGACACAATAGGAGAAGGAAGGAGGCACTAGAGCCTATCCCCCCTTAGTGACAACTTCCTTAACTCCAACCATAAATCGAAGTTTAGTAAACTTCGCCTCCATGAGAGCCTTTGTAAAGATGTCTGCAACTTGATCATTTGTTGAACAATATTGCACTTCAAGAACATGGTCATGAATGAGCTTTCTGATGAAGTGCATGTGTAGTTCAATGTGTTTGTTGTGCTAATGTTGAACTGGATCTTTGCAAAGTTGAATGGCACTTTGATTATCACACCAAAGTGTAATCGGATGCTGCTGCTGAAAGCCAAACTCTGATAGGATATGACGAAGCCACAAGGCTTCCTTACTAGCTTCTATGGCACCACGATACTTTGCTTCTACTGAAGAAAGAGAAATGGCAGCTTGTTTCTTGCAAGCCCATGTAATAGGTCCTGAACCAAGAGTAAACACATAACCGGCAGTAGATTTCCGATCGTCAGGGTCACCAGCCCAATCGGAATCAGTGAAACCAACCAATAGAGGAGATGCTTCGGCATTGTAATGAATGCCAAACTGAACTGTACCTCGAACATAATGAAGTATTCTTTTAGCTGCTTTCCAATGACTTTCAC
>APFE031702102.1:32644-48272 GCA_000404065.3 Pinus taeda | reverse complement strand
AAATTCAAAGAATCCTAAGAAGTAGTATCCTAAAAAGAATGGTCCTAAACCAAACAAGGGTCCTAAGAAATTTCAGTCTCAAAATGAAAAATCATTTCAACAAAATGATAAGGCAAATAAAAACAAAGGGAAGAAGACTAATAGACATTTCCACTTAGAATCTAAATGCTTTAAGAAGATGGAAGCCTTGGAAGCAGCAATGAAGAAGCATAACATCCATTTGGAGAACTCTTTAAATTCAACTTCATCTTCAGGAATAACACTTTCTGCATATGGTTGTCAAGCATCTCGGTCTAGTTATGCACTAATGTATCTTCTTATTCTCATTCTCATGAGTGGCTCATTGATTCTGGAGCTTCTTATCACATGGCCAAAAACAAAGCCAGGTTTTATTCTTTAAATAATTGTAACACCAAAAATATATATGTTGGTGATGATAGATCTCTTAGTGTTGTAGGGATTGGAATTTCTCATCTAGACAATGGCCAATTTAATGACGTATTGTGTGTTCCGACCTTATCCTGCAATATTCTATCTATATATCATATAACTCATTCAGGTGAAGGTAAAATCGTTGAATTTTCACCTCATGATGTTGCAATTAAGGACCTAAGAGATCCTAGAAAATTTTTAGCTATTGACATTGCTGATGATTCTACAAGGTTGTATAAGTTTAACAACTTTGGGTCATCAAATATTCCCTCGGTATTTCTTGCTCATAATGATGAAGTGAGCAAACTTTGGCATGAGCAATTTGGTCACTTAAACTATTGCTTCCTTTAGAATATATGCAAAGAAAATATGGTGACAGGTATTCCAATGGTATCTTGCAGATATGGTGTTTGTTCCAGATGTGTACTTGGAAAACAACATCGGGATAGTTTTGAAAAACATGCCTCTTGGCACGCTTTAGCCCCTTTACAGCTTGTGCATAGTGATTTATGTGGTCCACTTCCAATTGTTTCATTCTCTGGCTAAAAGTATTTCTTAACTTTCATTGATGATTTCTCCAGATGTATTTGAGTATACTTCTTAAAACTCAAGAGTGAAGTGTTTAACATGTTCCTAGCCTTTAAGGCCTTTGTTGAAAAACAATCTGGACATCAAATTTTAACAACAAATTCATCAAATTTTTGCTCTAAGAATGGAATTCAAATGCAACATATTGTTCCATATACTCCACAACAAAATGGTGTTGCTGAAAGGAAGAATCACACCTTAAAGGAAATGGCTAATTGTATGCTTCAATACAAAGGACTTAGTCTTAATTTTTGGGCAAAAGCAATTAACTGTGCAAATTACATAATAAATCATACTCCTACTAAGGTTTTAAAGAATATCACTTCAAAAGAAGCATGGAGCTCAATTAAACCAGATGTAAGTCATTTTCGTGTTTTTGGAAGTGAAGTATGGGCCCATATTCCAGATGAGAAACATAAAGCTTTACAACCTAAGAGTGAAAGATGTATTTTTTGTTGGATATTCTGAAGATGTCAAAGGATATAGACTTATTCCACCTAAGTCTAAAAATGTTATCATTAGAAGAGATGTAAAGTTTGTTGAAAATATATCGGCCTACGAGCGTAGTTCGACGAATGTGCCACCTCTCTCTATCCCTTATACTTATAAAAATATTTCTTCTTCAGATGATGATAGCAAGGATGACAATCCCCCCCCCCCCCCCCCTTCTCAGGGTCTCCTTTAGCTCCTCAACTTCCAAAATGTGTCTATGCTACTCAGGATGTAGAAGGTGCTCTTGTAGGTGATCCTACAGATCAACGATGTACACGTTATCAGTTCGATAGAGCCTCTTCTTTATTGGCTCAAGATTCAACGAATTATGATCCTGACACCTTTGCAGAAGCTTCAGGCCATCCAGATTGGGACACAACTATGAATGAAGAATATAGTTCATTATTGGCAAATGATACATGGGATCTTGTTCCTCTTCTAAAGGGACAAAAAATTGTTAGATACAAATGGGTCTACAAAACCGAGTATGGATCAGATGGAAAAGTTGATAAACATAAATCTCATCTTGTTGCTAAGGGTTTTTCATAAGTTGAAGGCATTGACTATACTGAAACCTTCTCCCCTGTTTCCAAAATGAACTCTATCCACCTTGTTCTTTCCCTTGTTGCCCCTTTCAAATGGGAAGTCCATCAGATGGATGTTAAATCTGTCTTCTTACATGGGGACTTGCATGAAGAAGTATATATGGAACAACCTACTGGATTTATACAAATAGACTCTAGCCTTTTATGTCAGCTTAAGAAATCCCTTTATGGTCTCAAGCAATCCCCTCGGGCTTGGTATGCCAAAATGGATAACTTTCTTTTAGAAACTAGCTTTTCTAGGTGTCACTCTAACAATACTGTCTACACCAAGAAAGTGGGCAAGTGTCTTATCATTTATGTTATTTATGTTGATGATCTTATCCTTACTAGTAGTGAACCCAACATTATAAACCATGTGAAGTCTAGCCTTAAAACACTTAAGACACTTGCATTATTCCCAGTCCAAGTATCCCTGTGATCTTCTACGCCATTTTCACATGGAAGAATATAAGCCAACCCCTTATCCCTTTTAGTCTGGAGCCATAATTTCAGTCACTTGTACTTCCCCTGAAGTTGATGCTACCTTATACCATCAACTTGTTGGAAAACTTTTGTATTTGACCCATACTCGTCCTGAACTTTCCTTTGCTATTGGCCTTATTGCTCGGTTTATGAAAAAACCAAAAGAATACTTCATTATGTTCGAGGTACAATTCATTACAGTGCAGAAGCATCTTCTCTATTAGTTGGTTTCACTTATTTTGATTGGGCTGGTGACCCTGATGATCGGAAGTCTATTACAGGTTATGTGTTCACTCTTGGTTTAGGACCTATTACATGGGCTTGCAAGAAACAATGTGCCATTTCTCTTTCTTTAGTAGAAGCAAAGTATCATGGTGTCGTAGAAGCTAGTAAGGAAGCCCTATGGCTTTGTCAGATCCTATCAGAGTTTGGATTTCAGCAACAACATCCGACTACACTTTGGTGTGATAATCAAAGTTCCATTCAACTATGCAAAGATCTAGTCCACCATTAGCACAAAAAACAAATTGAACTACACATGCACTGCATTAGAAAACTCATTCATGACCATGTTCTTGAAGTGCAATATTGTTCAATAGATGATCAAGTTGTTGACATCTTTACAAAGGCTCTCACAGAGGTGAAGTTTACTAAACTTTGATTTATGGTTGGAGTTCAGGAAGTTGTCACTAAGGGATGGTAGGCTCTAATGCCTCCTTCCTTCTCCTATTGTGTCATATTTGTACATCATTCAATCCTATCCCAAGTTGTTCTTAAGGGGGGATGTTAGGATATTCCGACACATAGGAAATAGTTAAGTATAACTTGGTCTAGTGTAGAGTTCGGTAAAGTGTGTTTATTTACTATGTACTTTTGTAACTTACAGTCCGACGGTCATGATATGTTCTAGACATGAAGTGATCCGACGGTTCATTCTCTCCTCGATATTACCGACACTTGATCCATGTTAACACTCAATTGGTCCATGATCTCTATTTAAAGAGCATGGAGGGATATTTGTAGGGTAACCGTTCATGAGAGAAGCTTATGTAACTTTTCATTCTTTTATTAATAAATTTCCTGAAGTGGCCACGTTGGCTCAAGCCGTGGACTGTTTCCCTCTTTGAGGGTTTTAGCCACATCAAGAATACTAGTGTATTGATCTGTGATCTGTTTGTGAGCAGTGTTCTTTGGTGTTCTGTCTGAGGAAATTACTCTGTAAATTCCTACAAAATCTATTGATTGCAATAGAAGGAATATGAAACTGTCATATTATGATTCCTCAACTTTGGTTTTTGGTCATGTGAAATGTTATGCTTGTAACAACTTTGGGCATGTATAAAAATAATGCAGGAACAAATCAGTAGCTCTCCACAGAAAACATGGCAAGAAATCATATAAGAATGTTGGATCCACCAACGCTTCTCGTAATAAGTAGAAAGAAGAAGAACAAATAAGGTGTGCCTTTCTCTTTGTTCATTTAAATATGAAGATGAATGGTATATAGATAGCAGATGCTCTCATCACATGACATGAGATAAGGAAAAGTTTGAGTCTCTCAAGAAAAACAATGATGGTAAGGTGATTCTTGGAAATAGTGCTCCAACAAAAGTTATGGGAAAAGGTAGAATCAAACTTGAGAAGTATGAAAAATCATTTGATACATTATTATTTCAAGGGCTAACGGAAAATATTCTAAATGTAAGTCAAATAGCCAACAAAGGATGTATAATTGTATTTACATCAACTAAATGGAAAGTTATAGATGAATAAACTGGAAAGGTTATAGGAAGAGGATACAAAAATCCAGACAAATTCAGACAGAAGTAAGAGGTATAGTTCCTCTCCTTCTTTAGGTTAGAGTAAAAGAAGATGATCCCACTGCAATCTATTTTTCTTGATGTGTCCTTCTAAGAATGATTACAGAAGTAATGTGAGGTACATAACCTCATGAAAGAGAAGGTTATGATTATTAGGTCCATAGGATCAGTGAGGAATGATCTCAGGAGGAGCTATGCACGTGTATCTAGATTATGATCCCAAAATGATGATGTTTATATTACTAACAATGTATCTGATGAAGTAATTGTGAATAAAAAGATGCATGTCATGTTCATGAGGAGCAATAGTTATGAAAAATCAATAGTTTACTTTCTGTATGAGGATCTCATGAAGGATAGTGGCGTATATACGCGAGTTTTGATCTAGACAGTTGTGTATATTTATTATTGATGAATAATCAATGGAACAGATTCTGGGGGAGTCTCTCACATGGTTTTATTAGTTGGTTATTGGCATTATGGCACTGAAATTGGTTTACTACAGACTGTTAATAATGCCCATATGATGCTTAGGAATGATGTTGGTTCATGAGTTGTTTATTATTGTTGTGGTTCTTTGATGGATTTACTGATTGATGAGATGGATATAATATCAAAGTTGATGCTGTATAGTTGGCATAGGTTCAGGGGAGCATCTGTTATGCTTCCAATAATGCATTGTTGGCATTATGGTTCCTTGTTGCTTGTTGATGTTTTTGTCTTGCTCACTATTTGTTGAAGTTGATGAGAAGATATATTGAATCGAGGCTTCTGTGATCCATAACATTTTTAAGAAGAGTTTTGGCATAAATCACATGTAGAAAACCTTTGTTGATGCGTTTTGAACCAGCTAGTGTTGTTTGTCATCAGGACAAGTTGAGGAGTCAGATCATGGATGCAAGTTAAATAGGGAGAGTAGATCTTCCAAACAGCTAGGTGTGACCATTAATGGTTATATAAAAAACGACTAGATTATATAATAATATTATAATTTTAATTATGGGTTAATATATATGTTGATCATTAGTTATCAGTAAGGCATGGATTGGATATGATGCACTTATGGTTGATGTTTATATGTTACTTGAGTTGTACTTGATAAAAGGGATATGTAGGCTATGGTCATTTATGATTCACTCACTGCTTGTTGACATTGATATGCTGATGTCATTATGTCATATGGGTGATGCCTATATATTGCTCAAGTTTGGTAAAGTTGTTGTTAAGACTTGAAGATATGCATACTGAATATGTGACGCTGCCGATAAAATTTGTGATGAATGAAGGTTCTCTTTGTTTACACACATATCACTGATACATATGATGATGTATATGCTTCTTGAGGATTGTGTCTCTTCCTATATATGGAAAAAGCATGTTGACCTTGATGATATGAGGTCAAGGGGATGATTTGCTTACAAAACTTTATTGCACTATATTATGCTTCTTCTACAACTGCTTGGTTATGCTTGGAAACTTTGCATAGTTGGTCACAGGTTGATGATATTGGAGCTACGTTGCCTTAACATACATATCTTATTGATGATTAAGATGTTCATGAAGTTGTATATGTTGCTACTATCAGATGTTTATGTTGCAGATTCCTAAATGGAGAATGATAGTTGTTGATGACTATCATGATCTTGCTACCTCATTGTTGAGGTCTTTGGTTTTGGTTATAAATGTCATATTTGTTTCTTGATGTAAAGGTCATGTAAATACCCATGTTGTAAATCATTGTAATATTCAGTCATGTATGGGATATTGGGATCAAGTCATGATATGTATGTAATACCATTATTTTGGGAAATGGATGTAATATTGAGTAAAATATGTAACTCCACTATGTTGTGTGATTGATGTAATCATAAGTCATTGGTGATAGGAAATGTCATATTTGGTAGAGTCATCAAGTCCCGCACTCTATTGAATATCTTCAGAAGGTTCAACATATGCTCAGGGGGAGCATGGTCAATATGCAATTTTCATATTCAACAGGTCAGATCTATAGTGATATTCTCTACAAAGGGGGAGAGAAGCCTTCATTCAACATTGGTAAGCCATTTTCCCTTGATGTCAAAGGGGGAGAGAAGATTGGTATTTGGAGAATAATTTTTGGTGAGAACGCTTGGTATTTGCAGGCGATGACCAAACACCAAAGTGGTTTCCATCAAGTCCAAAGGGGGGGATTGTTGACATTATGTCTAATGTGTTGTCCTTGATGGGAACCTACTTAATAAAGATGTCAAAATTGTGATAGCATGATGATTATACAGATTGATACATATGCTACAAATGGTATGGATAAAGAAATGACAGTTCAAACATAGATGACTGTTAAAATTGAAGTTTGAGAAAGTATACATGGATACTATAAAGAATGGTCACATACATACACTGGTCCTACAAGGTAAAGTCATGTACAAAATCCGAAGCATGGTATTTTGGATACTGGGGGTCATTACCATGGTATTGGCCGATAGTAATGGGTGTGACAATGGTTATTTGATCTTGTCAAAGAATACTAACGACATTACCAAGGGATTTTCCTAAGGTGTTGACTAAGGCTAAATCTATATAAGGAGATGGAGATCAAGGTGCTATGGGTGCAAATGATGGATTATTTATGAATGATTTGATTTGAAACATGTGTGCACCAAGTATGATCGAGAAGGCTCGGATCTGATAAATCTGGAAGTGTAGTGAAAACTAATGAATACATATTTCTTGATATGTTTACATCTAACAATGATAGATCTATGATGATGGTATGAATCTACATATGATGATGTGTGACTGTAACAGTATGTATGCCTATATTTCGGTTTGATAGGTGTTGTGTTATGGAATGAAAATATGATTCATTGATTTAAGATCTGTACATTGGTTTGTCTCTGATTAGTCACGTACATACGTGTATCTACTTGTTGATATATATCTCCTCCAAACAATAGGTTGAGGGTTTCCAACATATCCTCCTTGATCCCTCAGAGAAGAACTAGCTTGAGTGATTCATGATTAAGGGTACAATCGGCTCTCCTATAACATAGTTGAAATATATCCTCATAGCCTTCTAGGGATTCATCAAGTCCAAGAGTCATCCTAAATATTTCTTCCTTGGTTTCTTTGGACCTAAAATAGTCTATGTACTTTCTATTGAAGGCCTATTGCATTTGGGCCTAGTTAGTGATACTGCCCCCAGGAAGACCCATAAACCAGCATAAGGCTACATCTTTAAGGGTAGAGGGGAATAAATTCAGCTTCTGCTCATTAAAGGCATAGTCATAGGTCCTACAAAAAACAAAAAATTCAAACATGAAGGTGTCAGGATCCTAAGAGGCTAATCCATGGAAGTGTGGAAGGGTAGTAGGGCTTATGCTTTTTATTATAGCCTCTCAATTGTTCTCTTTGATAGGGAAAACCTTATTGTCCCTATTTTCATCCATATTTCATGTATGTGAAGTGGGTTCTTCCTCTTCCCCCAAAAAAAGTGGTGAGCCTAGATATTGCACCAAGAATTTTGCAACTCCCAAGGGCTCCTCAACTCAAATGATCAACCAGAGGTTCGTACAAACTTCGAGGTGACAATGTTATATGCACAATAGATAGGATTCCAGTCATGCCACCCTTAGTTATGCCATTAGACCAAAAGTGCTTAGAAACGATTTCTCTACTGAATTAGAATGAAAGCTTATTGATAAAGGTACAATTGGAAATTACTTCTAGATATGAAAGTGGAAATTCCATTGACTCAACTTGTTAATGCTAAATAATCAACTCATGAAAGGACAAAGGCTAATCTACTTGCAGAAAGAAAGCTATTTTATCTTGAAACATCCATCAAAATACCAAATCTACTTGTAGAAAGGAAACTATTTTTTCTTGCATAATTCATCAAACTATCAATCAGAATTGCATGTACCATCTGCCTATTTTACACTTTAATATAAATCATTAACCTACTTGCATCATACTTGTGATAATAAAAACTAACTCTACTCTGTTTTTGCAGTAAAGAAAAGGAATGGCCGGAGTGGCCTAGCAGCTTCCCATGATCATTCAATCACAAGTGGGGGTTATCATTCATCTAGACTAATTCAAAGTTGTAGTGGGGATCAAAACTGATGAAGGAAAGTAATGCTATAGGTTTGGTACATGTGATTGCTACAAGAGCCCTGCAGTGCTATAGGAAGACTTGTAATGCTACAAGAGGAAATTCAAGTGGTTTTTGAAGGTGAAAATTTTGTCCCAAGGGTATGGAGAGGTAGATGGAAGTGGAAGAAAATGGAGGGAGGTTGCTATGAACCCCTAGCCAAGCCTTTCAGAGGTTTGTCTTGCACTAGGATGAGTGCTCTTGGTATACTAGGAAAAATGACTTATAATACAAGGTTTTGGGTCAAAATTTGGAAGTGTAAAGAGAAAATGAAGGAGCTCGAGATGGAAGTGGTAAAGGTTCGCTTCCATGCAAATCAACCAACCCTGTAGTCAATCACATGCATGTATCCATTTATCATTAACAAAATGAAATAAATTATGATGGAAAATATGGGTTGAATTTAAATAACATCTAATTTATGCCATAACATTGATCTAATCCCTAAAATGACTTCTAAGCTACAGAAATCAAATGTAAAATAGGACAACTAATGCTAATATATTTCCAAGAAATCATAAAAACAATATTTTTGGACTGTGGTTGTGAATCCTTCCACTCTTTCTCCCATAAGAGAGGTGATGTAGAAGTTGCAAACACATGATTTTATAAATTAATCTCTATTGAAATGCAAGAAGCTATGAACTTCTTGGAATCAAGAAGTAACATAAGTACAGGAAGAGGGACCAAATCCTCTGGGTTGGGCCTAAACCTAAGGGTCTCAATGTTAGAAAAATATATATTATAAAGAAATGCAACACAAAAAATATTGCAGAAATATAAACACAGAAAATGCATAAAACAAGAGAGACACAGATATACGTGGTTCACCCAGTTTGGGCTACGTCCACAGAGAAACAACCAGACCTTCCTTTTATATTATCCAGCAAAATAAAGAGATACAACCTACTGCAGATCTACCATAGTTCCCTCTTTTCTCTCAATTTCCTCTCTCTTCCTCACATAGAATACATATCTACATAGACGCAATAAAATTCGCTCATATATAACGAGGGGTTGCCTTGTAGGGGAAAAAAACCTAAATTAAACATAACTTCTACTGTCAGATCTCTACCTAATGAATGACCCAGATTGACTATGAAATTACAATATTTTACAAGGAAATTTTACATCTATTTTTAGCTTCCCAGGAGCTGCCCCCAATCCCCCCACCGGGGGGGGGGGGCTCCCAAAGGTCGCAACCGCCCCCCCCGGACCCACCTTACAGTGAATATTTTAAGGGAGGCGTTGCCGCCCCATTAGGAACTGGGGTCCAATGTGATGATACCTTTGAATACAGAAGATAATCAAGCTCCACACCCAACACACAACCCTCTAAAAGTAACTCGGATGCATCTTAAAAGTCTACTTATCACATACAAGTTTAAAGTAAGAATGTTAATGTTGAAGGTGGATAGCTACACCTAGTTGAACAAAAACTTAAAATCCTATTGAGTTCTTGTTCTAGTTTATTTATACAAAAGGGCAGCTGAAGCAACTCCGTTGAAAGTAGGAGTGGTTCCCTCCTTGATCTCGAAAATGGTGGATCTTGTCCATCTTGGTCTTCACTTGGACTAGGAGTCATTAGGCTACCAATGAACTTGAACTGGTGAGAGAGGATGTCATCCCAAGCAGAGTTTAGGGAGTTAAGGAGGTGGACAAACCCCCTAGATTCTCTCCTAGTTGTCTCCATCAAGCCCCTGCATAGGAATAGCCTAAAAAGCTTCATTCTTTTGCAATTAAAGCACATTAGGCCACATACTATGAAAAACACATTTTACTCCTCTTACTAAGCATAAAATAACAAAAAAATGAATTAATGTAAGAGAAGGATAGTTTTAAGGTTGGAGGATGGCATAATTATCTTCAAAGTGTACCTATTGATGGGACTCATCAAATTTCATGGAATGTAAATCTCCCATATAGTCCATAGAAATGATTTTCCAAGGATGAGTGGGTATATGTAAGGGATGATGTCGACCTTGTGTCTTGTTATTTTTTTTTTGGTACAACAAAGCATGCATCCCCTTATGAACCTAGCTATATTTTCTTGCATATATGGCCATTACACATACTGTTGCAAGTTTTCCATTATCTTCCTTATGCCCATACAATGTTGAAGGTGTGAGCCTCTCTAATTAGCTACAACCATTCACCTTTAGGAATACATAACTTGTCCAACTTGTAGAGTAACCCATCCCAAAGATAGTAGTCAACTGTGCTATCATAATTGTGCACATCACTTTTTCTATGAAACTACTAAAACACCTCCTTGAAGTCATCATCCTATGAATATGCTTCTCTGTATGCATCATGGGTGAATGGCTCCATGTGCATTAGAGTTCCCAAGGCTGTGATTTTTGATGTGGGTTACCTTTAAATAATTTCAAGCAACTTGTTTGTGTTTCCCTTCTTGTACTTGATCACTAAATGAAATTTATGTAAAAACCCATCCACTTGTAATGCCTAGTTTGTTATAGCTTACTCTAGGCCTATAGGCACTGTTGTGGCTTGTGATATGTGTTGATTACTGTCTCCTTTCCCATAAGATAATGTTTCCACTTCTTCATATCTTGCAACAAGGCATAAACCTCCTTGTCGTAGGTAGGTTGGTTAAGAACTTCCCCATGAAATACCTCAGAATGGTAGCATACATGCCTTCCTCCCTAAATTAAGACCACTCCTATAGCCTACCCACTCACATTTCTCCACTTTGAAGTGTTGCTACAATTTTGATAATTATAGAACTAGTGCTTGACTAATCTTCTACTTTAAGTCCTCAAGCACCTTCTGCTGACCATTTCCCCACTGTAAAATATTTCCACTTGGTGTTATGTCACAGAGTGGTGTTGTTATTATTGCAAATGAGGCTATGAAATTCCTCAGGTACCTTTCTGCCCCATCGAAACTCCTAAACTCATAAAAATTAATAGGAACCAACCATTTCATGATGACATCCATCTTGGCAACATTATTTTAAACTCTCTTCCACCTATCACATATGCCAGATACACTAAAGACTACTATGCAAACTCACACTCAAGATTTCTAGAACCTTGCGCTTCTTTAATGTTTCCAAAACCTACATTAAATGTGAGATGTGCTGCTCCTAGGTAGTATGATAAACCTATATATTATAAAAATATATAATAACAAATGAATCTATAAAAGGGAACAATGTATCACTCATTAACTTGATAAATGCAATTAGTGTATTGCATAAGCCAAATGACATGACTAACCACCCATACAAACCTTGTTTGGTTCCGAAGGTAGTATTCAAGGTATCTTCATATTTGACTCAACCCTAGTGATATACAAATTTTAAGTCGTACTTTGTGAAGTATTTGGCTTGCTACGACTGATCCATCAAATCATCTATTTAGAGGATACCTATTCTTGAGTGTAGTTTCTTTCAATGCCTTGTAATCTATACACATTTTCCAAGTCCCATCCTTCTTTGGAACAATGATGATGGGTGGCCCACATGATGATGTACTCAATCAAATGACATCCTGTTCTAGAATTTGTTGCAATTGTTTCTTCAACTCACTTTCTTTTATTACAAACTTCCTGTACATATGAATGTTTGGAAATAGGGAGTCTGACAATAGCTAGATCTCATGCTCCACTTCCCTCTTGGGTGGTATCCCTTTAGACTCATAGAACACCCATGTATGCTTGTAACAAATGTTCTAGTTGTTGTTTCTATTTCTTAAGACACCCCTTCAGAGATGAATTTTCTCTTACTGACACTTCTACAGACTTATTTTCTCTTAAAAATAATAAAACATACTTAGTGCTAGATTTGATCAGTTTCTTGGCTTAGTTGGAACTTGTCAACAAAATTTTGACTTGCCTTTGTGTGCATTACTGGTGAATGATCTTCCATCCTTGATGAAGTAATACAGATTGGCTCTCTGCATGAAGACTACATCCTGCATGTACATTTAGGGACTTCCAAATACCACTTCACATATATTAAGGGGAGCTACATGTAGTTGTACTTCATCAATAAAATCAACACTGATAGCAAGTATATTTTTGCATCCTTTAGTTACATTTATTTCAACATCCTTATTTACGCAACCAAATGGATATGGGCTTGGACGATCATAAAATTCCAATCCCAATTTGTTGAACATCTCTCTTGCAATGAAATTCTCATGTAATTTTGAGTCAAATAGTGCATCAATATTAGTCTTTTTATGGAAGAGCATGATATTTTCATTATATTCCTATTTACGAAGACAACCATACTAACCTCCTTTTGCACTAATGTACAAATTATCTCCTCATCCACATCTAAGTTTATTTCAACCTGATTGTTGCTCAAATCAGTGACCATGAGATTCTTCTTCTTATTATCTTTCCTTTTATTCTTTGGGTTAAGCTCTGAATGCAACTTCCAAAAATTCTCCTTTGTATGACCATCAATGTTGCTGTTGGGTCTCCAAAATGTCATTTTTTTCATCCCCTTTTCATTCGCTTTTAACCATATTCCATTATCTTATAATCTTACATTAAGACCATTTTTATGATTATATATGGGTTTAGATTTATTATTTTCCAAAGCATTTATTTTAATATTTTGAGAAAATTTTTGATTAAATATTAGAAAAATAATATGCTTTCACTTGTATCTAAAAGTTGGATGAATATTGTGATGTTTGTAGCATTTTTGAAGACTCCAACAATGTCATATTTGACCATTTTGTCTCAAATTCGAATTTTGTCTTCAACGCTTGAAGATTTGAGGAAGATTTGGGATAATCATTCATGAACACCACTATTGCAGCAAGAATGTTGCAACTCCTGGAGCTACCATCTTTACTTTATCAACTTGGGGTTCGTACAAACTCGGAGGTGACAGTGTTGTATACACAAGTAAAAGTGATAGTTCTGCCTTTCTTCACTGGTCAACTGGCGAGAGACCAATAGGGTTTTCAAGCCAGGCTTCTATGGTTTCAGAAGAAGCTTGATTGCTGATGAAAGAAAGAGAAACCTACTCTAGGAGAAAACATGTCTATTGCAAATAAGGAAAATGACTAAAATCCTATGATAAAAACACACCATTCTCTAACTAACTGCTGATAAACTACACTTTACAAGAATTCCAAGCCAACGTGTATGCAATGCTACTATCTAAAGCATGGAAATTCAAGACATCAAACATCACTACTATGCATGTAAAGGACTGAGATAAATATGTTTTGTTATTTTTATTATTTTTCTAGAAAATCAAGTGTAAACCCTAATCTCTTTTGGTGATGTGGCAGGTGGTTTAGTGATGCTAGTGGATGGTTGGTAGGTTTAGGTAATGGTTGGAAGGTTTGGGAGACCCTTGGGTGACCTGGTGTGGCTTCCTAGAGGTTTTCCCTCAATTCGGCCTCAAAACAGGCCACTACAGGAGAACATACAAGATGTACTAGAAACCTATAAGATTCCTTGTATTTATACAGGATACAACCAAGAGAAAAACGACGATTACTGGAGGTGATGGAAGACTTAGGGAAGGTGGTGGATGGCTGGAATGGAGTAAGAAAGTGCCTAGGATCACTCAAAACGCAAAACCAAGGTTAGGAGATGGTTGGATTTTCTCAACATGCTTGGAGGTTTTTTATGTAAACTGATGAGATTGGTGAAGATCTTGGTGAAAGCAAGGAATGATTATGGATGGATGAGGTTGGAAGGTGGTTGCTTGCTATGATATCCATTTAGATTTTTGAAGCATAGGCACTGCATCAAACATTTAGAATTGCCAAAAAGTCATGTAAACAACAAGAATTTTGACAAGTTAGAAAAGTAGAATTTAATGAACTAACTGTCTACTTCAAGGATGAGGAAATTTTTTGAATAAAATGGAATCATGGATGAGATGTACTATAAGAATGGATATGGGAGAGATGGAAATTAAATCCTACACTTGCAAAAAATGATGAAATGTTGGTTCAAGTACAGTAAACTCTAAACTTATGAAAAAATGGAAATCTGTCTTTTTGGCGTTGCAAAAGGTTCTATTCCTCAAATCATGATCCCTAAGGGAAGAGTTGAGGAAAAGACACCTACTGTTAGCCTTTTGGTGCTCTTTTCATTCCTTCTAACCTACTATTGAAGTAAAGGAAAAATGGAAGCAAAATAATAAACAACTAATCAAATCCACAGTACTTGCAATGAGATACTTCTAGAGAGAATTTAACCATGAATCTATGAAACTAAGCCAAGCATACAGATACAAGAAGAGGAGCCTTCATTGCTAGGGTTGGGACCTAACCCAAGATCTTCATCCCTCTGAGTTAACTTGGTGCTGGATAAAAAAAGCTCATTTTCATTATTAAATCAGAAAATTACATCAATGTCTTCCACAAGTTTGGAGCTCGAAAATAACTAGTGTTTTTACAACAAAAGTTTGAATCCTAATGAGGCTCTAGGCCTCTCTACTTATACAACTGAAGTCTCGAACGACTTCCTTAAACATAGGGAGGCTCGGCTCCCAAAATCGAGATGAAATAACTCTTTGTCTATCACTTGCTCGACTGCCTTTTGATCTTCATGACTTGGTTGCTTGCACTCTGAGCTGGTGTGATTAATGGAGGAATATTGGAATGGGGGAGGAGTAAATGAGGAGGATTTACCTCCCACAATATCTCTCCCTTGTCCCATTTGAGTTTCAAACCTTAGTCTTGCTAAAATTCCTTGATTTTCTCTTCTAAACTTGCATTCAATGCATATTACTCCACTAGGCATAATATCTCACTTTAACTCATCCCATTAAAAAAAATATAATCAAAACATGTAATAAGTTGTGAGAAGAGTTGATTTGACTAAGCTAGGAGGTGAATTAAGGCCAATATAATTACCCAATAATGAGGCTCATTATTGTTGGCATTATGATGCATGTGTTGTACTTGATGGCAACCCTCTCATAGAAGATCATCTCACTTGTATACATTCAGAAGATATATCAGAAGTGATAGAATGCATGGGTTACCGGACAGCAAAAAGGGATCAGATGACAATTCACAAGTAAGCTTTGCCATCAAGTCCAAAGGGGGAGATTGTTGGCATTATGGCTA
>APFE031702102.1:3565-22499 GCA_000404065.3 Pinus taeda | reverse complement strand
AAATGGATCGGCTAGTACAAGAGCAAAGGGGGTTGTAGCTCCCATACTGGTATAAGACTGCACCAGTACAAATATTGTAAAAGGATTTTCTTATTAAGAAGAAGATTGACATGACTTGCAGCAAGTGGTTTTCTCCCGCATTGGGTTCCCACCTTATATCATGGTGTTCATGTGTGTGCCTTATGTGTGATGATCTATTCTATGTTACTGCATCTGTTAACTGATAATATGGTTGATAATGTTCTAATGCACTCATTGAAGATCAATTAACTTAATCATAAGAAGTTGTGGAAGTAGCATATATGAATCTGGTTATGAAAATGAAAAAGTTTTATTAATGTGATAATACTGATTCACCCCCCCCCCTCTCAGTATTATTCCCAACAATTATCACCCCCTACTGAAAGTGTTGCTCATCCTTTGAGAAAATCAATCAATATCCATGTCTTTCGTAGCTCTAGTGGCCTCCCTGACATCCCTGCGTTTGCTGTGGTTTCCTCTTCTTGTGCATAGAATCTTGCCTTCTTTTCTACCTCCTCCCACTGCCTTATTTCTTCCTTCTAAAATCCCCAAGAGTAGTGGGGGACTAAGTCTCAGTCCAAGCCAATTGACTTTTATCCTTTGGATGGATTGCTTGTACATCGGTGTCATATTCAATGCTTCTCTCATCCTTTGAGGAGAGTGGTACTCTCTAATCTTCAAACTGTATGGCAATGTATTCCATATCCTTAGGCAATCTTGCATGCTATCATCCCCTAATAATCTGAACATGTCCTCAAAATATTTAATTTCTTTCTCTTGGGCAGCAAGATACCTCGGTGCAAGTTGAGGATCATTTGCAATTAAATTATGTGTATTGATGAGTGCCATTGGATTGGACTACTTAGCTCTGAGCATAAGAGGCTCTGTTCGTTCTTTTTCCAATATATTCTTAATTTCTGTAGCCCTTAATTCCTCATGGTTCATCCATGATGCCAAAGCCATGAACTCTAAATCCCCTAGCTTTGCATTAGGGTCCCATACATTCATGTTTGTCAAGGCCATATGAAAATAAAACTCAGAAATATTGGCTCTATCTTCCAATATGATTTGATCACAAATATCAATGAATTGTCTATAATCCTAGAATGGCATAGTGCCTCTCTATGCTAGGGTCTTGATTTGGAACTACAATCACTTTTCCTTAAGGTATAGTGCATAGGGCTTAGTTGGCATCCTACATTGGATTACGTCCAAATAGAGACTAGCCATGGATGCCAATTGATTCTCTCTTTCTTGCAGCTGTCCATTCAACCATGCATTTTCTGCCTCTAACTAATTTTCATGATGGCATCTTTGTCTCTCAAGCTACTTAGTTCTTTGCCAATCTCTTTGAGCTTCTCCTCCATGTGACTAATGTCATCCACTCCCTTGGACTTGGAAATCTACATCCATCTATGAGTTCTGGCTCTCTCTTTCTCAAGCTCAGAGAATAATGGAATGGAAATTTTTTGTGGAATGACCCTGCCCCCCTAAATAAATATGTAGTAGGAGTCAAGGTTAGGTTGAGGACTAGGTTCGTTTAGCTCTAGGTCCTATCTCTTTGTTTCTGGATGCTTACTTCTTTCCTCATCTAATATTTGAGTTTCTTGTAGGTTTAGCAGATTTTCCTGTAGGATTGCCTCTGCTTCCGGTTGGTCCTGTTGTGCATCCTGTAGGATGCCTTTTCCTTTGGATGAGGTAGACCTAGTTACATGCCTTCTCACATAGCTAATAGGATACTTAGGGGATGCTTCTGATGAGGATCCTTCTTCTTGAGTTTTTATAGGATGAGCCATCTTCTCCCGCTGTTTAGGTGAGTCCTCAATAACAATGGGAACCTTGGTTGGAGTTTTGGGTTTTCCCTGCCTTATCCTTATGCTTTTCCTTGTTCTGAAGTATAAGGGGATCTGCCTCTATCTTTTGCCTTTTTGTTTTATAGGGGTGCTAAAGAAGTGAGGGAAGTTGCTACCTCTCTCTTAGCGGGTTCTGGAGACACCCTAGGTGATTCCTCCTTGTCTTCTGCCTCCTCTTTTCCATTTCCCTTTTCACCTATGTTTTTCCCCTCTTCTTCTCCTTCTATATCCTCATCTTTTTTATCAGTTTCCTCCTTGACATCTTCCTCATCTATCACATCTTGCTCCCTCTTTGATCCTTCTTCATCTGTTTCAGTTTCTTCCTCATCATTTTCACTGATAGATAAAACCAACATCCAAGAGTTTCTATACTTCTTCCTTCACAATATCTCTTAGAGTTGGATTCATTCACCTTTGGGGTTTTTAGATAGGTCGGGCTCCTTCCTAAATATAGATATGATGTGTACAAGTTTCAGGGGGAATACCCTTCATATCTTCATAGCCCCATGCAAAGGCACTAAGATGGTTTTTCAACAAATTCAGAAGCTGCTCTTGTTGAGATGAGTCCAAATCTGAATTAATATACAAAGATTTACTGGGGCTAATGTTAACAAGAGTAGTATCAAGATCAAGATTACTCAAGGGGGTGGTCAAATGCAGTGGCACAACAGAATGAGAATCATGATTATCTTGAAAATCTAGACTGAAAATCTGGCTCAATAGCTCAAAATTAGGCATAATGTCTAGATTATTCAAGAAATCTTGAATCTCATCTTCTTGTGAAGACCCAGTCTACAGATGGATAAAGGAAATGGGCTGAGTGTACTCATCACTGCTTTGATCCAACCATAAAGTATCTCAAAGGTCCTGAATGGATCTGGTAGGGGGGTATAAGGTAACTCTCTTCCTAGAATCTCCATGCGAAATATACATATCACCGGAGCGACATCCAATATATGCATCGATTGTAGCAACCCATGGTTGACTCAAGATCAAGGGATGTCCTCCTACTAGGTTCTTTGGTTGAAGCACAATGAAATCAATAGGATATTCCCAAGAATCTAATGAGATGATCACATCATCCAATAGTCCTTCTGGCTTAATTTTAGATCTATCTGCTAATTCAAGCATAGTGGGAGTAGGGCGAAGATGAGATAACCGAAGTTGATCCATGGTTTGCTTAGTCATGACATTAATGGTTGTCCCTAGGTCTATAAGAACATTAGAGACAAGGACATTACCAATCTAAATTAAGACAGCAGGGTTTCCGGGATTAGTTTGTTTTTCCATAGACACACATGCCATCATCAACTCTGCTGCCCTACCAACAAATTGAATGGTTTGGGGTTCCAATCTCTTCCTCCCAGGTTTCTTGAGACATAGTTCCTTAATAATCTTGGTACAAATAGGGATCTCTTTGATGGCTTGGAGCAGAAATATCTTAATGAAAATATTCCCAAGCTCCAATGCCTAGCTAGTCTCAGAAATAGGCTCACTTCTTTCCATTACTAGCCTATCTGGGAAGGGAGGCTGGTTGGAAGAAGGTGGCAAGGATTCAGAGGGTAAGGGCTACTTAGTGACAGCTTTCAGAGAATGATTAAGAGTTTCCTCTTCTTCTTTCTCTTCGACAATCACTCTAGGTTGCTTCTAATTTTTTGATGTTACAATCCTTCCCTATCTTAATTGAATATCATGAACCCCAACTGGAATAATTGGTACTCAAATAAAGGTGGGTTTGTTACATAGATCATTTGCACTGCTTTATTATTGTTAGGATTGGGAATAGGTTGAGAAGGCAACTGAGGAGGTTGAAACAATGGAGGTAAAGGTAATGGTGGAGTAGACTGACTCGGAGATTGAGGCATTGAATAAGGTGTACGTGTAGATGGATATGACTGCATGGGTGGCTGGTAGGAATATGGAGAATGAGTTGGCCCTCTCCAACCTTGTAGCCATGGTTGAGAAGGTTTCCATGTTGACATTGGTTGCCATAATACCACTGCTGATTAGTGTTAGGATAAGAATATGCATGTGAATTATAACCAAAATAGTGTGGAGAAATTTCCGAAGCCATACTAGCACCTACGTGAGGCCAATTTCTTTTTGCTCCCATAGTATACAAGTATTCAACTTCAGGCTATCCCCCTGTAAATACATCTTTAAGTCCTGGTATAGAGGGACATTTTTCTATGATATGGTCTTCTGCGCAAATAGTACACGTATCAGCTTCTTTCAAATTAAGAGGACATTCTTTAGGAGGATGCTTGTCTCTACGTTTAGGACAGAAAATACATAATGACTCTTGTTCCTTCATGAGTTTTTGTTGAAATTTTAAAGACTACAACTATTTGGTAACAATATTCATTGTATCACTTTTCATGTTTTCCATTTGATTTTCTAGTCCAATAATCATAGCATCAGTAGATTCAATTTTTCTACTTTTGTTTCAAGTTCCTCTATTGGATCTATACTGATTTCTTGAAAATTTCTTGCATAATTGACAAATTTGTTTGAAAGTTTGTTGAGAAATATCACCTTGTCCTAATAGATTTAAATTATCAGTAAGTCCTCTTAAGAAAAAGGTTCTAATAGTACTGGAATCAAGCTTAAGTTTTGACCTTTGTAAAATATACATAAATCTTTCTAGGTAATCTTCAAGTGTTTCATCATCATCCTATATGATTGTAAAAATCTCATCCTGCATGTCCCAAGTTTTGCAATATTCTTGATATTTAGATAAAAACACTCTTTTAATCTGATCCCAAGAGGCTATAGTGTTTCCTCCTAACCCCATAAACTAGTGTAAAGCTAAGTCCTTGAGAGTAACAGGAAATAATCTTAGCTTCTAAGCATCAGTTGAATCATAACTTCTATAGAGAATATCAAACTCGAATAAAAAAAGTCGGGATCTTCATGAGCATTACCATGGAAATGAGGGAGAGTTGATGGTGGAATATCCTTCATTCGTGCCACAGTATTGGGGTCCATAATTGGAAACACAAAAGTGGATTGTTCCCCACTTACCTAGTTTTCACCAATCCCTTCCACATGATCTTCATGGTCTACCATTTTTTCCCTTTTTCTCCCAATAGACTGAACCACACTTGAGCTGTTGTCACCAGAATCCAAGTGGATTGTCCCCGCGTGATGGGTTTGAATTGGATTGGTCTTCCTACTCACAAAAGGATACCTAATATGAGAATTGTTTTCAGAATTCTTCCAGCCCTTAGTGGGCTTTGAACACCTACCTTTTCTAGGCATTCATTTCAAGAAAGAAAGAAAAATAACAAACAACTTCTAATAAAAATGCTGTCAGAAATCAATCAACGCCAATAAAATTCCTTCAAAGAATATTTTCCAAACAATATTGCACAAATGAAGGAAAAAATACCTCTATTGTATAATCAGAAAATTCTTACCAAATCAAATCACCTCCTCGGCAACGGCACCAAAATGTTGGGTGTAGGAATTACACTAGAGCAAACTCCTCAACACTTAAATTGTCAACCTGGGGGATTCATAAACTTAGAGATGAAGCACAAGCAATGCCAGAGATGGTATCAATATTTTTAATGTTAACCCCTACTTTATTTAAAGGAAAGATTGCAAAATCAAACTAAAGAGAGAAAAAAGCAACTTGAATCATCAAAATAATCTAAGGATGGAACAGGGAAGAATGCATTTGCAAAAGAGATTTAGAAATAAAAGTAAATCACTCTAGATAACTATTGATTAACTACTGAGTGTGTGTTTTTATTTAGTAGATACACTTTAGCAGTCTCATCAGATGGGCCCTTCAAACCTGCTTATGTAGAGATTTCCTTCTTGCACTAATCTGTCCTGCACTATTGCAGTCTGCTTGCACTAGTGCGGGAACATGGATTTATGCAGAGGGTATAAATGGTGTCTTTACTCAAAGTGTTTTGCTTCCTACAAGGGGCTTGAACTTTTTTAGGTAAAGAGCACTCAGATCCCATGGCAAGAAACTAGTTCTTGCACCAGATCAGAGCTTCTTGCACTTAGCATTTAATTCTTGAAATAAGTGCTTAATTACTGCAAGTTCTATTATATTGTGAAATCAAATTGCACACATGAAAATGAATGTTTTTGATTTTAATAGAGTGTAGAAATAAAGAAACAATCCTTATAATTTATCCTATCATAAAGTATTTAATGAATGCAAGAAATTGCGAGAAGTAAACTAGAAAGGCTTGTTGCATCACACCAACGTGCACTGGTGCAGGTTAATTTCTCCTACGTGGACCAGGCGAGGAAAACCAATCAAAAAAAGCTGCAGAAAATGAATAGCACACCAACTTACACTGGTGCAGGTTTATTTCTCTTGCTTGGACCAGGTGGGGAAAACCAATCCGAAATTAAGTGCAGGAAAATGAATAGCACACCAATGTGCACTGGTGCAGGTTTACTTCTCCTACTTGGACCAAGTGAGAAAACCAATCCAAAATCAGGTGCAGGAAAAGGAAAAATAACTACTTCACATAGCAGATCCACTTTCACTCAAACAAGAATACATGTGCTGGAAGTTAGATCACAATTGAAAGTATAAACATAAATTACAAGAAACAGAAAATAGGGTAAATGTGCTGGGTTGGCTGGGCCCTAGCCAACCAGTGCATTTCCCTTTCAAATAGAAACACTGCTCAGTACTTTATCAATTCATCAGCTTTCAAACACAGAAATACGATTTATGAAACATGAGGTGGAGCTCCCTTCTTATTAATTCATTGAGACAAATACATGCATGAATACATAGTTTAGCCCAAATTCAGGCAATAACAAAATACAAGCATGTTACCGCCTCCTTGGTTATATCTCTGTTCTATACAAACTCTATCAAAAAAACTATCTCATCCTATTTAAATTCTTCATTATATAGATCTTTGGCTGAAGGCCAAAAAGATCGTTTAACCAATTACATAACCGAGATGTAGGATTTAGCTTCTCGGCCTTCAAAATTAGGCAGTTCAACAAAACTCGCTGTAGCCAATCTCCAGTTGTTTGTTCTTCATAAGTTCGATCTTGATTGCCTTTGGATTGCCTTGTTGTCATGGCTGGAGCTCGAATGCCTTCAAATCTATCCTGTTGTCATGGATGAAGTGGCGTAAAATGAGGCGGTGATCAAGGAGGTCCAGATCTGCTACAAGGATTTGTTATGCTAGCACTGGTGCAAGATCCTATCCTGCACTAGGATTAACGGTTACAGTAAGCACTTAACTACCAAATAAATATTGGAGATATCGATAAGTTACAAAGAGTGATCATAAGCAAGAACTCATGTAATAAATAAATAATTAATGCTAAGTTAAGTTAAAAATATGAAATATAAAGTTCATACGAAATATATCATCATTCTTGGACTAGTGTAAGATGAGGGTGTATAAGAGAGGTAAAATAGTGGTAAATGGTTATAATTTAGGAAGGGAAAAAATGGCCAAAAGAGAGCAAATTAGTGGGCTAACATATATCATATATGTTTCTATAGAATTTTCTCGAGTAACCATTCTTCAAAAATGTTCTTCAATAGAAAATTACTTTATGACCAAATTTATAACATATATAACAATATCCATAAATAAATGTGTGACACATGAATGATTTCTCCCTATTGTTTAATTTTCCCTTCCTTCCTTCTTTTAATGAAATTGATTAAATGATATTTCTCTTGCTAATTGTCTTGCTATATCTATTTTTTTTTTTAATGAGGTGAACGATTTCTTCCTCCTCTCCTAGTTGTTTTGACAAAATTTCATTCATCCTTTTGAATTCTTCCAACTCACTTTCCAAAAGAATGATAGAATTTGTATCTAGATGAATATCTGCTTCTTGACCTTTTGTTTCCATTACTGGATCAACCTTCCAGTAGTTAACTATTTTGAAGGAACTAGCTCTGATTCCACTTGTTAGACCAAATATCACACTAAGAGGGTGGGTGAATCAATATAATGGAAAATTCATCATTTCAAAACCATTTAGTTTGTAGTAGTTCATCAATCTATAACATATATCAAAATAGTGAATAGAACTACACATCAAGTAACAATCATCACATCAACACATAAGAACACCAATTCTTACATGGGAACCCTTGTGGGAGAAAATCAAAAATTATTTTTGTCTTCTTCAATTTGATTATAAATATTTTTAGGCACCAAACCCTGAAAGAAAATTTGTAGGCACCAACCCCGAAAATCTGCAATCACCTACTTGCAATAGGCTATAAAATAATTGAGTAACCAACCTAAAAAATATGCAAGCTCTGAATTTTTTTAATCTTAAACCTTATTGAGGCACCAACCTCGATGGAGGTACCCACCTCCTTCTTCTTGAACCTGGTGTGGACCACTTTTTGCAATATTTCAGATTGGATCCACAAGCTCAAATCATAGCCAAATTAAATTATCTTTTGTTCACTTGTAAAAAACCTATTTGTGTGCCCATATTGACAATAATCATGATCTTCCTGAACTTAAAAAATGTTAACAGCTTCTATTTTTCAAGTTACAAAATAATCCAACCAAAATCCCTTTTCAAAAATATGTTTTCATTTAATTTGACCCACAAAATATTATAAATATTAATTGTTTTATAGAATGGCTCATGGGACCTCATCAAATGGCAGGGATCTAGGGGTCATTAGACACCCAAATGTTAGTGTCACTATGATGTCATACCTACCATGTGACACATTCTAAGTAAGCCATGTGTCATTAAAAGTTTCCCTTGTTGTCCAAGTGAAAGTACCATATTGGCATGCCACATGGCATCATGACATGTTGTCGTGTCATCCTCATCATGCCACATCATTGTCACTTTCCATGTCATCCTTCACTGCCACATCACCATCTTAGGCCAGCCATAAATCACCATGTGTCACCATCGCATCTCGTCCACATGCGATTTGTCAATTCAACATCCACATCAAGGTTACCATGTCATAGTTGCTTACTGAGGGAGGGTCCACATGACATCCGATTAGGGGGTATAATAAAATCATGCCACTTGTTTCTATAGTAATAGGTCAACATGGAAGGGAAACCCCTTTTTAAACTTCAAACATGTTGATACTTCCATTGTTGTTCATGAGAATTTCAATGGTCATATTCTCCAAAATATGCTTGAAGTTTAACAAATTAAATAGTGCACAAGTTTGTTGACACCCACTATATATTTCACCACAATATCATAGATCTGCTCTAAAGATGTGTGATGTTTAAAAAAATTAGTGTTTTTATCCTCATTGCAGCTACCAACTTTAAACAATCATAACTTCTTCTCTGAGAGGAGTTTGTCCAAGTGTGATATACCATTATAAGGGTTTTGGAGAAGACTATATAACCATACCATCCTTATATTCATTTGAGCATAATAAATTTGAAAAAAACTCATTAAAATTTAGACCGATTTGAATTCACTTGATGAGAGTATGCAAGAGATCAGACTATCAAATTGCTTCCTTTAATTCATGAATGACACTACTGCTCCCTTAGACTTCTTCTTTTACATCAATTACATTGGTTGTCATCAATGACGACACTATGCCAACAATTTTTACTTCCCTCAAGGCATCCCCTATAAGATCCTCCCTCACACCTTGTTGTTTCCCATATGAAATATTCAAAGGTGAAGGTAGAAAATATCCAAAACAAGTTTCAAATTAGGACTTACCAATAGAAGTGTGAATTTCTCTATTATAAGAGTGTTGTATACATACCACATTTTCATTCCAGGTTTTTGGATTATTTTGATTATAACCCCTCAAAAGTTTCACCAAGGTATTGTTGACTACTTTTATTTGCCCATCCCTTTATGGATGGAATTTTGTAGACATTTTAATTTTTTTTTCCATCTTCTCCCACAATTTAGTCCAAAATTCATTGACAAATATTGTGTCCCTATCTGAAATGATGCTTTTAGTATCCCAAAATGTACCTAGACCAGTGAAAAGAACAATTTTGTTGCTTTTTTCCGACTAATGGTATTTTTACAAGGCATCATAACACACATCTTGCTAAACCTGTCAATTACCAAAAACATGTAGTCATGTCCATTCTTCATTATTGGTAAACCTCCCATAAAGTCTGGTGAGCCCTAGTATTACACCAAGAATGTTGCAACTCCCAAGGGCTCCTCAACTCAAATTAGCAACCCGAGGTTCGTACAAACTTTTAGGCGACAGTGATATATGCACAACATATAGGATTCCACTCATGCCACCCTTAGTTATGACATTAGATCAAAAGTTCTCAGAGACCATTCCTCTTACTGAATTAGAATGAAAGCTTGTTGGTAAAGGTACATTTGGAAATTACTTCTAGCTATGAAAGTGGAAAGCCATTGAATCAACTTGTAAATGCTAACTAATCAACTCATGAAAGGACAAAGGATAATCTACTTGCAAAAAGAAAGCTATTTTGTCTTGCAAAATCCATCAAACTGCCAAATCTACTTGCAGAAAGGAAACTATTTTGTCTTGCATAATTCATCAAACTATCAATTAGAATCACAGGTACCACCTACCTAGTTTACACTTGCTTGTAAATCATTAACCTACTTGCATCATACCTGTGATTAAAAAAACTAAATCTACTATGTTTTTGTAGTGAAGAAAAGGAATAGTTGGAGTGGCCTAGGAGCTTCCCTTGATCATGAAATCACAACTAGGGGTCATCATTCATCTAGACTATGTCAAAGTTGTAGTGGTGATCAAAACTGATGAAGGAAAGTGATGCTACATGTTTGCTATAGGTGATTGCTATAGGATGTCTGTAATGCTATAGGAGGGAATCTTAGTGGTTTTTGAAGGTGAAAATGTTGTCTTGAGGGTATGGAGAGGTGGATGGAAGTAGAAACAAATAGAGGGAGGTTGGTTTGAGCCCCTAGGTAAGCTAAAGACCTCTTAGAGGCTTGTATTGCACTAGGATGAGTGCTCTCGAAATACTAGGAAAAATGACTTATATTACAGGGTTTTGGGACATAATTTGGAAGTGTAAAGAGAAGATGAAGGAGCTAAATATGGACATGGTAAAGGTGCCCTTCCCTATAGATCAATCCACCCTACAATAAATAACATGCACGTATCCATTTAGCATTAGAAAAATGAAATAACTTATGATGGAAAAGATGAGTTGAATTTAAATAACATCTAATTTATGCCATAACACTAATCTAATCACTAAACTGAGTTCTAAGCTACATAAAACAAATTTAAAACAAGACAACTAATGCTAATATATTTCCAAGAAATCATAAACACAATATTTTTGGATTGTGGTTGTGAATCCTTCCACTCATTCTCCCACAAGAGAGGTGATGTAGAGGCCGCAACCACATGATTTTATAGATTAATCTCTACTGAAATGCAAGAAACTATTAACTACTTGGAATCAAGAGGTAACATAAGTATAAGAAGTGGGACCAAAGCCTCTAGGTTGGGCCCAAACTCAAGGGTCTCAGCTCTCTGAAACTAACTCAGATGCAGCTTAAAATCCAACTTCTCATTATAAAAAAGTGTAGGTCTAATATATCCCATAAAATTTTAAAGTAACAATGTTAAGCTTGAAGCTTAATAGATACACGTCGCTGAATAAAAAATTTGAATCCTATTGAGCTCTTCTTCTAGTTTATTTATACAAAAAGGCATCTGAAACAACTCCCTTGAAAGTAGGAGTGGTTCCCTCCTTGATCTCGAAAATGGTGGATCTTTTTGCTCTTGTTCTTCACTGGGACTGGGAGTCACTCAACTACCAATGAATTTGAACTGGTGAGAGAGGGTATTCTGATCCAAATCCAATTTTAGGGAGTTAAGGAGGTGGAAAATCCCCCTAGATTCTCTCCTAGTAGTCTCCATCAAGCCCCTGCATAGTAATAACCTAAAAAATGCTTCATTTTCTTGCAATTAAACTAGATTTGGCCACATACTATGACAAACACCTTTTACTCCTCTCACTAAACATAATATAACAAAAAATGTGAATTAATGTAAGAGAAGGATAGTTTTAAGGTTGGAGGATGGCATAATGATATTCAAAATGTACCTATTGATGGGACTCATCATCACCCCCCCACTGAAGGTGTTTCTCATCCTCTGAGAAACTCAGTCATCCCTGTGAAGATATCTCTTGTCCCTGGTGGCCTTTGCGACATCCCAAAGCTACTACAATGGTGTTCCCTCTTGTAGTTAAAAGCTTGCATTCCTCTCTATCTTTGTCCACTCCTTCTTCTCTTTTGATTCATCTCTTCCTTCTTGTAAGATTAACAACAATTGTGGACTAGGTTTTAGTCTTATCCACATGATTTTCATCCTCTGCATGATTCTCTTGTACAATGGTGTTCTCTCCAAGGAATACCTTAGCCTTTCAGGAGAGTGATATTCTTTGATCTATAAATTTTGGGGTAAGGCATGCCATCTCCTTTGCAAAGCTTGCATACTTTCTGTTCCCAAGATCCTAAATGTGTCTTCAAAGTGTAGAATGGCTTTCTCCTGGGTATAAATGTATTTGGGTTATAAAGCATCAGCATTAGAGATGAGGCTGTGATTGCTAATGAAAACCTTAGGGCTTACTAGCTCTTATTTTATATACAATGGTTACTTCTCCTCTTTTTCCATTACCTTTTTCACCTCCTCAAATCTTGTCTCCTCATGAGTACTCCAGGATGCTAACGCCATTAGCTGCATATCTCCTAATATTGAATTTGGATCCCAAAAATTCATGTTTTTCAAAGTGAGGTTATGCATATAAAATTCAGCCTATTTTTCCCTGTCTTCCATGTTAGTTTAGTTACAAAATTCAATGAACTTCCTGTAGTCTTGAAAAGGCAAAGATCCATATTGTGCCAAAGTTTTTATTTGGAGCTACACCAACTGTTCTTTGAGAAAGAGGGCATACAACTTTGATGACTATCTAGATTGCAGGGATTCCATGGAGAGACTTGTCAGGGTGGCAAGTTGTGTTTCTTTCTCCTGCAACTTCTTCTCAACCTCATGTTTTATGCCTATAGTTTCTCCTTCATCATAAATTCTCTCATTCTCATATCACTTAAATCTTTGCCCATTTCAATGACCTTTTCTTCCATGAGGTTGACATCCTCCACATTCTTAGATTTAGAAATTTGCATAGACCCGTGAGGTCTACCTCTCTCTATCTCTAGCTCATAACGGAGTGGGATTATAATTGTTTTAGGCATAATACTTCCAACTTCAATAAATTTATAGTAGGACCCTACTCTATGTTGGGAGCTAGGTTCTTGGAGCTCCCATAGGTCTTTTCCGACAGTATTTGAGGTGGTGTCTTCCTTTTGTAACTCCTTCTTGTGCTCCTATAGCTTCCCCTGTCCTTTCTATAGCAAAATATGCCCCTCTTGTAGCAAACCATGTCTCTCCTATAGCAAACCTTTATCCTCCTGTAGCTTCTCTTTTTCTTCTTCCTCAAAGGCAGATTGTGTCCTGGGCTTCTTGAAGGTGACAAACCTAGTGGTAGACCTACTCACAAGTGTTATAGGTGACTTGGTTTTGGTTTTAGGAGGAGTGACCTCCTCAATTTTTCCTTCACTACGTCCTATTTGTTCCTTTTCTCTTGGTGACTCATCAATAATGATATGAACCTTTGTAGGAGTTTGTGGCTTCCCTTGTCTAATTCTGGTGCTCTTCCTAGTTCTGAAATACATTTGACTTAGTCTTGATTGCTTCCTATTGGTATTGAGAGGAGTGCCTAATGTAGTAATGTTGTAGCTACTTCTTGTTCAATATCTTCTACTCCTTGGGGTGGAGAAGTCTCCTCATGACTTACTCTTTCTTCTCCCCCTCTTCTCCTTTCATCTTTTCTTCTCCTTCCTCTTTCTCTGTTGCCTCCTTTTCCTCTGTTTTTATTTCTTCCTCTTTTGTTCTTGCTGCCTCTTCCTCGCCTGTCTTTGCTTCTTATTCTTCCTCTAGTTTTCCTTCTATTCCTCCAATAATAGATGTTGTACTCTCTCCTTGTGTAAGGGCTTGTGTTTCTATGAAAGTCTCCCTATCCATGTCCACAAATTTTTTCCATATGACATAGATTATCAAGTGGTGCAAAGAATCCACCACTATCAACCTGATGAGGCCATGATGAGCTAAATGCTGGTGTTTTCCTTCTCTCACCTTTTGACTCATCTCCATGATTGACTTAGGAGGAAATGAGGGAAACTAAGTCTTTGAGGAAGGGGTAATTCTACCTTAAATCTCATCTCCTGGAGTAGCTTGAAATGGTAGGCATAAACCACACTTAATCTCCCTTCACAAGATATATATTTAATGATTTGTAAGCTACCTCATCCCAAGAGTAAGGGAATTGTTCTCTTCTCATTCCATTCTTGTCTTCTACATGCTTCTATTTTGAAAGGAAGAAGTTTTTCCTAGTTGTGACACTTACTTGTTTGTCTTCTTTGCTCCAACTAATTCCTAGAGGCAAGGTGGTCACTTTGCTAATTGTTTTAGGACTGAGAGAGATGGCCAACCCTCTGACAAAATTTGTAGCATTGTCTTCCTCTTGAGAGTGTAATGCCATGGAAAATTCATGGGAATGATCATCATCATACCCCTTTACCAACTCAAAGAAACCCAACCATTGGTGTGTTCTAAAGATGCCAACTATAGGAGGGTGTTGGTGAATTATCTTGGTGTCTAAGGGTTCCCTTCTATTAAATCCTCCCCCAATTTCTTCTCTATTACTCCTTGATTCTATGTAGACATGGAATTTAGAAAATTTCTAAACAGTATTAGTGGTGAAACAGTGGTAAAGTGCTTGGTAGTAGTAAGGAAGAAGGGTGGCTTGAACTGATATCAACCAAACTATTTTCTTCTCGTAACCACAACAAACTTCAGAAAGACCATCTACTGATCAATTAACTATTATAGGCTCTAAATTTCAAGTAAACTTCTCATGCAATTGGGTGTAGAAACAAAGAAGAAGGGTGTCACTTACTTCTTATCAGAGTAATTTTGGGTGTGCTTGAAGGTTTTGAGATAGTATCAAGCCACTATGACTCCTTGTTATCCTCCCAAATCCTCTTGCATCTCCTCTTGGCCCTCCTATAGCAATTGTAGGCCTGGTTGTAGATTTCTCTAGTAGCACTTGCAGACATGGTTCAAAACTCATCGATGGATCTCTAGTTTGCTTGATGCACTAGCTCATCCTTCCTCTACTTGTTTTTGGAATGAGTGATGGTGAAAATGAAGTCGAGCCAACAAATAATATCCTCTTTTGGCTAAAATATTGGAGCACCCTAGTGACTTGGAATTAACATGAGTTTCCTCTTTTGGACCATTGTCCCTAGTAATTGTAATCATTTCTCTCTCCTCATGAGTTTACTAGTTGAGGGTGGCCAAGTTCATTGGCCACCTCCAACCTATTAAAATATCTTTTCTTGATCAAAACACATTTTTGTCATTTTTGTGTAGAGGGAGGAGGTTAGTGTTTCCATACCTGAGCCCAACTATGGATCAAACTACTGTAGAGGTTTTCATGTTGGATCTAGACCATAAATCATTATGATCAAGGGAGTTTACGTATTTTACTTATTTCCTGTGCATGCCTTCATTCTTGATGATACCTTGATTATTTCTTTTGTTGTGTGTTTGCAAGTGCCTCTTATGATATCCAAGTTATTGATGGTGGTGGAAAGCTTCCCTGAGAATGAGGTGTATCTTCATAGCTGAAATAAAAGCTTCATCATCCCTTCTGGTGGTGCAAAAAAATAATAGCAGTGATTTCTGTTGTGGTTGCACAATTCTCTATAGGAGGAGTTTCTTCCTATAGCAGTCTTTTGATCTCCCCTTGAAGTCTCCAGTTTGCATGAGGGAGATAAGGGAGATAAAGATAATCTATGAGGATAGGGTTAGAGTCATGGAGGAGTAGTGTAGACTATAGAAATACAAAATAGTAGCTTCTGTGTGTCTGTTTTAAGGTAGGATAGAGTGGAAAAATTGAGAAAATTATTGGTGAAATGGAGTGGATGGGTAATGGATGGATGATGCAAGAACCATAGGAGGACTCGCTTGATCATTTATTAGAGTTAGAATGGTATTTTTAGATATTCACCTCCTCATATATCCCTTTTTTAGCTCCATAGGCTCCTCCTGTAGGATTAGAAAACCTTCTTGTAGCAATACATGTCCTTCCTGTAGCATCACATAGAGGAGGTGAAATTTGAATTTCTTGATGATGGGATGGTGGGGAGATATAGTAATATGAATGGAGAGGATGGATATGAGTTGTATGGATGGAGGAATGGATGATAGCTTGTAGGACTTTTCCTGTAGCCATGAAATATGCCATTGTGCGCAATTTTGAAAAACAAGAGAAAGGGAGAAAGGTTAGCAAGCATGATATAAGCTTCTTCTTTTTTCTCATTCTCTTTTTTTTTTTTTTCTTAAGACATATAGGTTGTCTCAGAGGAGGTTTTCAACCTGCATTCCTGCCCTAGGTGCCTCAAAGGAGGTTTTCACCTATGGATCTTTATTATTTTTTTCTTTTTATTTTTGTTTTTCTTCCAGGTTGCCTCAAAGAGGTTTTCAACCCCAGAGTTGGCATCAAATGCCTCATAGAGGTTTTCATCCAGACATTTTTATTTATTTTTTATATTTTTTTCAAATTTATAGGAACATTGTGGACTAGAAGCTATGAAACTCCCATTCACATTTAATTATTTGTTAGTTGAACTAACAAATTCTTCCTTGGACATAGGTCTTCTATATAGCTTCAATCTATAACCATTTAAAAGTAAGGGAATGCCTTCCTCATCAATGGTTTTGATCTAGACAAAGCCATTTTCATGACACTTTTTTACTAGTTATGCATCCAACCATCTTGTCATTAGCTTCCCTTTAAAATATTTGAACCTAAAATCATATAATACGGCCCAATCCCCTTCTTGAAAAGTATTTTCCTTGATATGCTTGTCATGTCAGACATTCCTTTGCAGTTGTATGACTTCAGTGTGTAAGAGGGCTTGCATTTTGAACTCATCTAAGCCATTCAGTCGGAACAAACTTTCTTGCTGTGCTATGGTGACATCTAAGACCAACTGAGCTTCCATTCTAAAAGTTTTATATTCAAACTCAATAGAAAGCACAAACTTATTCCCATAAACCAAATAATATGGAGTGAATCCAGTGGTGGTTTCCCAAGTGGTATTGTAAGCCCAAGTGGCCTCTACTAGCCTCTATGCCCAGTCTTTCCTATTACTACTAACAAACTTGGTGAGGATTCTCTCCAATGCTGTGTTTGTGACCTCTACTTGCTTATTTTCTTGAGGGTGATAGGCAGTGGATGTCTTGTGCTTGATATGGTGTTGCCTCGTGATATTTTCAATCAAATTGGATGTGAATTGTGCTCCTTGATCAATGAATACCTCCCTTGGATACCAAAACTTTTAGAAGATGTTTTCTCTTAAAAATTCTACCACATTCTACCTAGTTGATGCTTTGATTGCATTTGTCTCAACCCACTTTGTCAAGTAATCAGTGCACACAATGATGAATTTTTTTTTGTCCTGATGGTGGATGAATTGGCCCAATGAAACCCATGCCCCACTTTTGAAATGTCTCTAAGGATACTTGAGGTTGTAGGGGCATTTCATACCTGGGTGTGGGTTTTCCCATCCTTTGGAAATAATCACATCTAGTGGTATATCTCCTTGCATCTTGATGTAAAGCGGGCTAATAGTAACCAACTTGTAAAACTTTAAAGGTTTTCCTTTTTGCAGCAAAATGACTTCCATAAGGCCCATCATGACATGTTGAGAGGATGTCAAAGACCTCCTCTTCTCTTACACATCTCCTGAATATTTTATCTGGTCCCAATATAAAAAGATTGCCCCCAATCCAAGTGAAAGGATATCTTTTCCTTACAATCTTTCCTTTCTCCCTCGACGATAGATTAGGAGTGAAACTCCCAACAACCAAGTAGTTTGATATGTCATCAAACCAAGGAGAAAGAATCGAGATGGTAAAGGGGTTCTCATCTGGCAGTTCATCATCCACCATCTCTTCATTACCTATAGGCAAGGTTAACCTGGACAAACAATTTGCAAGCACATTTTCTTTCCCCGATTTGTTAATAATAATAAAATCAAACTATTGTAACAATAAAAACTATATAATTATCCATCAGGCTTGTTCATAAAATATTTAATGTTTGCATGATTAGTATGAAAATTTTTTTGGTACCCACTGATATAGTGCCTAAATTTGTTTAAAGAATGTACTAGAACTAAGATCTTTTTTTAGTGACATTGTAATTCAGCTCCATTTTAGAAAAATTCTTACTAATGAAATAAATAGTATAAGGCAACTTATCCTCTACTCATTCGAAGGCTCCGCCCACATATTTATCAGATGCATCAATATGGATATGGAAAGGAAATGCCCAGTTGGGACCCCCTAGAATGGGTGCAGTGGTAAACTTTTCTTTCAACACTTCAAGGACATCTTGACAACTATTGGTTCAACATAAATATGAATCTTTGGCCAATAAAACAAACAAAGGTAAATCCACTTTACTAATTTTTTTTATGAATCTCTTATAATACCTAGCTAGTCCCAAAAATCTCCTGACATATCTTTGCTTCTGAAGGGTAGGGACCCTTTTGATGATGGAAAATTTATTTGGGTCTACCTATATCCCTTCCTTGGATATGGAATGGCTAAGGATATTCCTCTCATTCATCAAGAACTGACATTTCTCAGGGCCTAGAGAGAGATTGATTTCTATGCATTTCTTGAAAACCTTGCACAAATTGAAGAGAGATTCATGGAAGTCACAACCATAAGGAGTGAAATCATCCATGTATATTTCAACAGATTCATGAACCAAATAAGCAAAAATACTCAAAACTGCCCTCTAGAAATTACCCGAGGAATTGTACAAAACCAAATGGAAGAACTTTATAAGCTAAGGTTGTTATGAAACCAGTTCAAAAAAGATAGAAAAGATAGATCAACGCCTTAGAATTCAGCCTCTTCGAGGGGGAAACCTCCTTTACATTACATAAATGAACAATTCTTGGATGATACA
>APFE031702092.1:0-16591 GCA_000404065.3 Pinus taeda | reverse complement strand
AAATATTGTTAAGAAGCCATATGTAACATCCTGCTAGCACCATGGGCCAAGTTTACCCCTGTTGGTCCATAGATAAAAACCCAGTTGTTGGATTTGTCAATTTTTGAGGCTCAAGGTCTAGAATTTTTTTTTTCAGTTTTGGAGGTGGTTTTTTATCTTCATAAACACATTTAATTTTTTGGAAAAATTCCAAAGGGGAAAGGAAAAATCCTGAAATAATATTACATTTCTAGTATCCAAATTTCCTATGATACCACATAGGGTAATTCTTTGTGGTCACGTTATCTTCCTGATCTGCTCTAGGAAAACCTATGAAACAATTGAGTAATTAGTTTATAGTCAACACTAATTACACCTTTGTTTAGATTCATGCTTCTCCAGATGCAAGGGAGTGTCCATAATAATAATGTATTGTCAATAATTTAGAATCCACACTGTTATTAGAAATTATAGCCACATGAAGTATTTGTCCTTGATATGCATGCAAGCAACCAAGGACATGAGAAAGATTAAGTTAAATGATATGAGAATCCACTTCAGAGAGAAGCCACACTGTGAAGGATGAAAGAAGAGATGGTTGCACCTTAAGTGAATAATATCAAAATAAAGGCACTTAGTCCACACACACTACTGCAACGAAAGAAAAACTATTAACCAATAGATTTGAAGAGGTGTAACATATGGTATAATCAAACCCTGTGTAATGTCCACTTTTAGTTAGCTCAAAAATACATTGTACTTTCCACTTCAAGAAGTCAGAAGACACAGATCAAGGCACATATTTTAATAGGTTCTATCTAAACTTGAAGTCCACCATTTACTTTCGATCTTACTTAGGATTGACCAAGAAACATTAACAGTGATCTCAAATAATACTTTCATTTTCTAAAGTTACTGACATCTACAATACGATATATCCATATGACCTCTTACAACTATTTATAAAATATTTAGTTTGTTGATTTTAATTATTATAGTGTCTAAGTGGAGGTTGGTTTTAATCCTATCTTCTTTGTGATGGATTGAATCTAGCAACAAGTATTCATAAAGTATCACTGAGTGTGACTTCCCAAAAGCGCCTAGTCTTGGCTAGATGTAGATAAACATCTTTAATAAAGTGATGAAACTTTACTTTTTTAATCAATAATTTCAACTTTCACCTTCTTATTTCTCGTTTACGTCATATGATTCATATTTCCATTTTATTGAGATATAAAGAATGTACTCCACTAAATCCAAAGTAGATTCCCTTGGACTTAATGGTAAGCTACCTCTCCATAGGTTAGGTAGCACTCGTTCAACTATAATATCCCTTTTTGTATCTCTTTCTTCACTACATCATATATGAATCAATATGAATTCCAATATTTTTAACATGGATAGAAAAGATACCATGGAACAAAAACCTTTATATGGATCAATAGATCAAACCAACTATTATATCGATTAATTAAAGTTTTTAGATGTTCAATAATTATGAAATATTACATTTTCAAGATTTGTTATATTAGCTCTATCAAAAGACAATTTCCCTGGTGCTGCCTCGGGCTATGCATGGCCCCTTTTCTTCTTTTCTATTGAAACTCTCATGTTGTTGTCATACACAAATCATTTTCAATGAAAAATTGAGAAAGATCCTATGTACCATTCCATCATCTTCAAACCATTACAAACATGTTCTCCAAGTAACTTGGTATGCGGTCCTAAACTTCTAGGTTGTGCCTGATTGATGTCTCAGACTTTGGACAAGGGTTTAAATGTCACAGTCCCCTGGTTATTCCCTTCATGGATTTTAAATAATCTAAGTATAATTAAAAAAAGAGAGAGAAGTGGATCATGGGACACATATTCCAATTCTTAAGAGAGATTATTCGTTGAAGGCCTTGTGGTTGTCATGGACCAAAAGAGGTTGACAAGTGGCATGCAAAGAGAAAATAGTTAAATGTTACAAGATCATTGGCTAGCCATACTTTTGCGTTTTTGGGGGCTAACAAGTCCAATAGCCTTCAATAATATAAAACTAAACATTAACTAAGTAGTATATGATGGTTGAAAAATATCTTAAGATGATAAGGAAAAACAAATCGACGATCCCCTCATGTCATGGGATAATGTGAATTATCTATGTTGGGGGGGGGGGAATTATGGTGAGGAACAGAAGGATTATCCCATATATATTTGGGGAAGGAGGAATGAAAGAGGGCAGGAGAGTGCACACATCAAGATAAATTTGCAGGATGCAATGCAAAGGTGAGATGTTATTCTAACCTATTGATTGGATATTTTCTACACTTATTTTGTAATGATATTGTATGCACTATGACAGTTGTGTGAAACATAGTAGTCAATTTCTCTATATGTTGTTAAAGGATAGAAATGGATTGCTCTATTTGGACTTATACCCACCAGACTGATATTCTTGCATTGTTTTTCTTAACTAAATGAGGAACTCCATTAAATTCTTTGTCTATGGAACAAATGGATTAGTATGGTTAAGAAAGTAAGCCCCAATTTGTTTGCTAGGTTGGTATTAAATTTCCCAAGGAAAAAGGATGGTAGCCATGGATGATGACTAGATTCTCTAAAAAGGAAATTGACTCCACTGAGCCAAAAATCGGAGCATCTCCTTGCACTATAAATAAAACATTAACGAAAGCCTACAACTTATGGTATTTTGAATAAGGGTGGAGATTTTTTCTCTAGATTCCCTCTTGGGTGGAGTCCAATTGGTTTCCCTACTCTAAATTTGTCTTGAACAAGCACTATCATGTCCTCTGGATTCTCAATATAGTGTGGATGCACTAAAGTAACTATCTAGAGTCCCTAAAGGGTGGAGAGAATTCCTGAAAACCCTCGGGGGTGAAGGAATATTGACTTTGGAATCCCTCAATGACAGTTGGGTGGAGGAAATTGCCTCTGGAACCCTAAGAGAGACGTAAAGGGTCATATACGGTGGATATTTCCTAAGTCTCTATAATCCCTTGTTTTGGTCCCAATCTCATGGGTGGAAAATACCTACCATCAGAGGATTGGAGGAGAATGAGAGACCTTATGGTCATGCCAAACAAACACCTTAAGGTCAGGTTAATTTTATGAACAACACTCTAATAGTGGAATATATTTAATGGGTTCCAGGGTTATATATCAACAATCGATGTGTATGCATTGGCTATAACAGAATCCCATTTCTGGTATTTGTAGAAACATGAATTTTATTTTAAAAAAAAGGTCATGTAAATTGACAGACATTTCTACTTAGAATGGGTTGCTGATGATTTGACTTTTGTGCTTATTCAGATCTTCATCGCATATATAGCCTAGCACTCTAAAGTCATCCACCTGTAATAGATGAATCCCTTTTCATTGCACTCACCATGATTGACTGCACATAATCCTAAGTATTATTTTGTATAGGAATAGAGCTTAATAAAGTGTTTTTTCACTGTCTTCGTGATCTCTAGCATCACCTACAATTTTATTTTGCATGAAATATAAACTATGGAGAAAACATGACATACCTGCATCTAATGATAATGACTTGTTGTGTCTACTTTGTAAACTAGAGGGAATATTGTATGAGTGTACCATGAGAGGATACATACAAGGTGTCCCCACTACAATATATCACTTGTAAAAGAACTGGCACATGGTAGGACATATAACTTGGTCCAAAATGATAAAGCAATCTAGCTATGGATAGTGAAAGGAAAATCTAGTTTTAGGGAACCTGGAGAGTTAGATCCCTCCTGCAAAGTTGGATTTGATTGAAGTTATTATCAGGCAGATAAATTGTTAACATTGAATGCCCTAGATTTCTTAACACGCCCAAGTAGTTAAACACACTCACATGCTAACTTGAAGGGATAATCTAGGGGTTTGACTACAATTGGCCATCATCTGAAGCTTTCTAAAGTTTTCTGAGCTCTAAATCAAGATGTCTTTGACATATGATGCCACTATAATATGATTTCTAAAATTATTGGGTTAGATTGTTGATCACATAAAAAAATGAACTATTGTGCATGGAATTGAACAATGGCCTAGAAAATGTTATTTCCATAGATTAGTTGCAGATAACAACAAGATTTGGAAGCAGGAAAAGCTTGAATTTTTTCGATAACATGAACAGGCAGAATGAACATGTGTTTACATATGACTAGGACATACATATAGATATGTCATTATGTTTGTGCTACAAAATTTTGGCATGATTTGGCTAATTGATATAGATGACAATTATTTAGTCTTGTCTCATGATACTTGACAATAACTTAGAATTTTGAATTCATGATTGAGATATGGTTTGACTATATATCTCTCTATGATAGAAAATTTGGATTTGACCTAATGACTGGTGATCCGATTTGATGATTGTTGATTTGCCTTGATGTATATGATATGTGGGAATAATGACTTATGTGAGTATTCGGAAAAGAGATTTTGTATTGGCCTTCTCATTTCTAGCACAATGGTTGAGGTTCTAATAGTTGTGACTCAACATGAAAATGGAACCTGCATGACTTATCCTTGGTATATGCATTTGCACCTAGTGACAGAAATGACTTGTATTATGATTATGAGAATGATTTGATCAAAATCAGATTGCTAATGCATGGTTGATGACAACATTTTGGCATAATAAATTAATTCATGACTTGATATGAGCTCTCCCTGTCTCCTTTTCAAAAGAATTGATTCTGTGATGTTGATGACTTTGATAATGGCTGTGATCTGACTTCAAAACTTTGATAAGATGACTCTATTGTATGATGGTACAACATTCGTTTATGTAATGTTGGCTTAGAAAGGCATTATGCTTAGAGCATTGAATGAAGAAAGCTCCACGCTCCACATATGTCTATATTTGATAGTTATATGATGAAGTCATGATAATGAGTTCCAAGGTATGGATTTGATTCATTAGGGTATTTTTGAGGTCTAAAATGGGCCTCCTAAGGATATTATAAAATAATAGTGGAAATAATAAATAATATTAGATGACATCATCAAATTTTAGAGGGAAAAAAGAAAAAGCTATTTATCTCAACTCGTATTTTCAACTTATTTCCCTATGAGTTTACTCAAATTTCAGGTGTAAACACTCGCTGGATGCATAATTTGATTCCTCATCTGAGGAGTAGACATGTTGCATGCTTTCTATGGAACTTGGTACATGAAAATTGATAAATACATGAACAACGTGATTGTAATCACATTTTGTCATGTATTTCTCATTTTTTCATGCAAAAGGGTCCATCGAAAGTATGCAACATGGTTACTCCTTGGAAGAGAAATCAAATTATGCATCCAACTAGTGTTTCCGCTCGAAATATGAGTAAACCCATAGGGAGATAAGTTGAAAATATGAGTTGAAAAGGTAGTTTTATTTTTTATTATATTTTAATATTTTTACTTTTTTACTCCAAAAATGGTGAATCATCCCCCATGGTTGACATCTTCATCTTGAATCCTATTGGTTCTTATAAATTTTATTTTGGTTGTACATTTTTCTTAGGAGGCCCATTTTAGACCTCAAAAATCCCCTAATGATTGTTTTAGTTTTACATCTTGATGGTCTAACCTTAACAGGTGATGAGCCTTTGATAATATAAATTAGAGGGAGATAGATTATGAAACTCGAAATGATGTATCATGGAATAATGAATCAATTTATGGAATTTGGAAAACAAATTCTATATTCCAAAGCTATTGGAATCTGTTTTCTGAATAATGAAATTAAAAATCCTTGGATACTCTAATTTAAAGATCAAAGATGTTGTTGAACTTGACATGGCATGCGAATGTTGATTGAATCATTGATGTTTCATTTTGAACATCCATATACATATATATACATATATATGATGAGCATATAACCTGAATAAATTCATGAGTGAGTCGTTTCATTCACATAGAGTTTCCATTGAGCATCCCTTGAAATATCTACATGAGATATTCTATTTTTGAGGTTGAGATAGTTCTCATGTGATATTAACTACATGGACGTATTTTGGTTGATAAACATTATTGGTAAGCACATTTGGATGTTTCTTTAGTATGAGATCTACCATGATACCTTGGGCGAGAAGTCCATAGTATGATTGAGGATGAGTACGATGTTGCTAGCATGGCTAGATGTGAGGAAGGATGAAGAAGCTCCTTAGAGAGTTCTCTGAAAAAGATCTAGATATGGTATGGATACATTGTGATGACATAGAGTGAGATATGATTGGCAGAAAGTCCCATATTTATAGTTGGGACTGAGATACTGTCACTTATTGAGTTAGTGTAGATGTTCAAAAAATGCTTAGGCTTATGGTTGGCACCTCCTTAAGTGGGAGGATGAGTATGGTATCCTTTTGTGATTTACATGATTATTTATGTTCTAACGTGATATTTGATTTGATGTCATGTATGAATAGGAAACAACCTCTATTGAGACAAGATGATACCAGATTTGAGTATGATGAGAGCAACGTTGATTGAGGACACTGATCCAACTCTTCCTCCATGTTTTTAGCTTCGAGCATGACGAATTGAGATAGAGGGTTCCTTAGGTTGAGGGAACTTTGGAAAATAGGGTATTACCCCTATTTGTTACCTAGGGTTGAATATGTTCCTCCCCTATCTTCATAGGGCCGAAGAATGTTGCTCCCCTCTTTGGTCTTTGCAGAGTATACCCCAGTTCGCTTCATACCCACAAGATGGGCTTGTCGAGAATGTTGCTCCTCATTTGGACAATGAGTTGAGAGTGTACTTGGGGTGTAAAACCCAAGTAGATTATGACACAAGTGTTCTACAACATGACTATTCAATGTCATCGACAGGAAGATTCGTAGGAAATAGGATGGCTTGAGATAACCCTATGTAATTCCAGGTTGAAACTGAGCTTCAAGATGAGATCCAAGGGTCGATATGTTCTCCCCTATGTGTTTAGATATCCTATTGCTCAATATGGGGTTATATATGTATAGTTCACCCATGAGATTATGGGTCGATATGTTCTCCCCGATGTGGTTACAGGTTGACATGTTCTCCTTGATGATATTCTCTTCGATGACGATTAATGGTGATATCATGGGCAGTATTTGGTTGGAAGAGGTTCCAGGTAGCAACCTTATGGATAGCATGTGGTAGCTTAAGATCCCCACCGGTAAAAAATTCTTCTTCTTTTAGATTCGAGAATGTTCAACATACCAGGAGGAAAAATCAAGAGAAGAAGGAATAAGAAATGGATAGATAGAGATGTGCATTGATGATTTGTGATTATGAGATACCTTAAGTAGCCATTATGTGATGACTACATGACATAGATGATCAGGGATGATATCTGATGACACTTAAAGACACAAGAATGACATTTTGATTGATGGACAAATATTGGTAGGTGTAATTCTCCTTAGTTGAGAGGAAGTGTTAATCTTTTCAACTACAGTCAAATTCCATCTTGGACAACTCATATGGCTGACATGATAATTTCATTATGTTCCTCTTTTCGGGAGGACCAAAATCGACCTAAATATCACCTTATTTGGACAAGAAAAAGTTAATTTTTGAATTTATTTAGTCACTCATGTATATTGTGTTAGGTCATCCCTCAACAGATGTTAAATTGGATAGGTTAGCATCAGCCCTAATTGGACCCTCAAGAAATCCTATAAATATAAGAGACATCAAACCCTTTTTGACACATTAATCAAGCCATATTATCTTATCTTATTGTCTTGGTTCGCACAGGTCTATCAGAGGAAAGTTCGTGCAAGGGCCTAAAATATTAGGGGTGAATCTCGCACTGATCTAAGGTTTTATTACTCAGACGCTGGCATAAAACTAGGCATTCTAGTCCCTACATGCTATAACATAGTGGTCAAGACAACATCTATAAATACCTAGACACTAACACATAAGCCTATAGCAGCGTCCATGGTTTGAGAGACAGTTTGAGCTATATTATTCCCCAGACACATGCACAGTATGGTCCTGAGAGCATCCGAGCTTCCATATATGCTTGCACAGTAGCCTTATGAGAGAATCCATGGTTTGAGGAAGATCTGGGTATGGTTGACCACGGACAATGTCATCTAGTTCACTTGGGAGCATCCAGATCTTCTCTGGAAGTAGTCTTCTAGTTCTACGAAGAGCGTCCAAGATAGCTATAGACGCTTGCACAAATCCTGTTCCTTGCATATTGGACTCAAATATGAGATTTCAGTATTCTAAATATTATGCTTAATGACGACAGTATTCAACAATATCGAGTAGTTGACTACAGCCAGTGACAACACACTAAAACCATCAAAATGAGGATTTTGATTATAAGCATGATTAGATCTGTTTCATGGATATCATAGTTGTCTTTTTGCGTCGATAAAGTTATGGATCATTGTACTCTCTTTTTTTGAATTATTTGATCACAAGCTAAGAAGAAGAATATTTGCAAGGGTTTTCCCCATAGTGGGTTTTGCCCGGGTCTCGGACTAATCCTAGTGTATCTATGTGTGTGCAAGTTTTTCTTCTACTGTTCCTTTATGTTCTGTTACATTAATGATGATGATGTTTTTCTTTATATATAATTGCATATGATGATGAATAATGGTGCAGATATGAATAATGTAATGATGATATGGGCTGAACTTAATGCATTAATGAAGAAACGCAATTATCAAATAAAATAAAAATGTAGCCCTATGTAAAAATAACAAGTGAAATCACTTGATTCTGGACAAGTCTTTATTATTTCTCTCTTCATTGTATTTGGACTTACCTTGGGTCTTGGACTTCATTCCTTCAATGACTAGAGAAAACTCCTCTTCCTCTTGTTTGGATGAGATTCCATCTCTGGTATTCCATTTTATTTCCTCCTATACCAAATTAGACCATAGGAATTCTCAATTTGGTAGTTTATCCCTCCCCTTCACTGAATCTTGGTAGTTGTGTCATATCTTGGGACGGCCTAGAAGTGTTAGGCTACCAAATCATCTTATGCAATAGTAACACCAACTTGACCAACCTCATCATGACATTGTGTGAGCCTACTCAATTACTACGAAATCATCTCATTCTTCTGCATCTTCATATTTCAAATATTTTCCTTGAGTGCCAGCTTCCCATGGTCACTGCTATTATAGAAAAATGGGTTAATGCTTGCCACATTGCATATATAGTCTCTTTCCCTTGGATATTTGAGAAATATGGTCTTATACTCCCTCCAATATGATTATGCTTGCCTTGGATACACACTTCTTCCATTCTACTAGATCTTAAGCATTAGTTGCTATTGGTTTTGAGATATCATTATCAATGACTTCCTTCAATCCATTATCTTCCAGAACTGCCTCCATACAGTCCTTCCAAGAAATATAATTTGACCTTCCCTCAAGGGCATACTTGAGTCTTAGCCTATAGAAACGCATCCTTCTAGCTCCAAACAATTAGTCTTGCAATTATGATCCTCCTACAAATACAACTTCAAAATATTTTCTCTACTATGAATCTTGCTCTAATACAATGTAGAAATCAATGTGTAGATTCAAAATTGCTCATGAAATTTACTAAATCACAAGACTCCAAGCTATTCTAGGGATATGAAAAAGTTAATTCACCATTTAGAACACAAATTATAAACTTGAAAAAGAAAAGATCGCACATGCACATATATTTATCTAGAGGAAAGAAAATGCTCAAAACCCATTCCTATCTATATTGCATTAATCAAAGAATAGAGATGAAATACAGATGCTTGCTCAAGCTCGATCACAATGTGCATGTGTATAGTCTGTCCCTCTACCTCACTAACCGACCCTAGCTAACACTTAGCTAATTTTAAATCCCTCTAAGCTCCTATTTCCTTGTGTTGTTCCTTGAGGAAATTAGCCCCTATTATTTGGGAAATTCCCTCTATTGAATTGTGCAATTCCTCTAGGTCCTTCCTTTGACTGCATGGACCACCTATATGAATGGGAATAGTCTACAACTGATAGTACTCTGGCTTGGAATATCCATCTCAAATGGGTAAGTTTAATTCTTGGTATGCATCATTTATTTTGGGTTGATTGATCAGTTAATTGCTAGATCATTGAGTGTGGTTGAAGGTCCACTTCCAAAACTTGACCTTACTAGTTCTTCTAGCAGTTACAACTAGTTTAACTAAAAATAACTCAATTTAATTGAAATGGATTTTGACAAATTAGAAATCAATCAGACTAAACTAAACTCAAGCTTCTACAACTCGAATTAACTGATTTAACTGAGTGACAAGTTTCATGTCACCTCAGTTAAATACCTCCAAGATTTCTACTAAAATGGAAATTCATTTTTTCTCTAGATTGACCAAGGAAAAGTGAAATTGAGATTTTTTTGGTGCATTTTTCAATAATTCATATTAACACGAATATGTTTTCATTAAACAATAATAATTCCTTCATTTTGTAAGCAATTATTTAAAAAAAAATATAAAAACTTAATAACATAAAATGTGAAAAGAAAAAGAATATATTTAACATATGATAGTCAAACATCCAACCTATGTATTTCATAACACCATAACTCTTGCCCCCAACCTTCTGACATCTAACTATAGAAGGCTCAGGCTCCATAGTCGAACAAAATAAAAAAAATGTTTTTCATACCTGACCTCCCAACTAGGAACTCCCGTCTTACCCTATCTATGCATCACGTTGAGGTTGGGTTCATCACTAGCAGACAGGTCAATTTAACACCATATTGACCCCCAAGCACCAAAATGGCTTTATCCATGACTACAAATAAAAAAATTTGTATTTAATGATTTTTCATGCCAACCATAATTTTCTCATAGATTTATTTACTTTCTTTTTAACTAACTCCCATATTGTGATCCCTTATGTTTTAATAAAACCTTCCCCGAAATCCAATCAGCCAACTTTACCTCCATTTTCACATGGAGGCAATTCAAATGGCTCGTCACTTTAATGAAAAATTAACACATTTCATTTATGTTTATTGTTTCTCACCCCAAGGGCTTAAACAAAATTTAGCAAGTTTCATGCTTTCTACTTTTGATTTTTCAATCTGTTATTCAGAACCTGTTTACACTACCTGTCTAAAATTTTGATTTTCAATATTGCACCTCATGTTACATCTTCAAAAAGTTCAAGTCTTTATGCTCACTGACTTTATACATCAAGTAAATTTCAATACTAAAAAATTTAAAATATTAACAACAACCTTTTATATATATATATATCTATATTATATATATATATATAATATATAGATATAATTATATATATATAATATATATATATATATATATATATTATAATATATATATAGATAATATTTCAAATACAAAAAGAACCATCGTTTGTGCAGTTTCATATAAGAAATAACAAAAAACTTTATACAATCCATAGATACATAACATCAATTCACATTGAAGTGCATTGTTCGGTTTGCAGAATAGTATATCAACACAAGTAATATCCAACTAAAATATAAAAAATTGACATGACTATGTTTTCACTAAACACTCCAAATTCGTATTACAATGATCTTCAAAAATGTCTATGCAAATAATAAACAAACATGACATCTGTAAAAATTTTTATCAAAAAACTTCTTGAATCCTGAAAGGATAAATCATGATATCGAGAGTTAGTAGTGGTATATTAGTAATAAAATCTATATTTGGAAAAACTGAGAAAAAACTTCCATTTTCAATAACATCATTGAAACCTTCAACTAAATGCACATGGAAAACATATATTTCTAAGAGGAAGGCACCATTTTCAATTTCTGATGTGCATAATCCATTCACTAAATCATATAACTTTAGTTGTGCTTCCATACAACTGAACATTAGTACTTTTCCTTAAACTACATGAAAAGTGCATAGCTTGGGCATTTACTATCTATACCCATTGAGATAGTATGAAGAAATATCCATTTGAACCCTGTGTCATCTTTAAAATATTCTGAGCTTTGTTCATTTGAATCTCGGCGAAATTCAAAAAATTTATATCTCTTCATGCGACCAAACAAATGTAGAACTATTGTTTACAATGAAATCCAGTTGCTTCCATACAATCCTAATGACATACATCTCATGTCGATGATAGGAATAAATAAAAAACCCCACTCATTTCTTATAAGATCCAACCACCAATAGACAGTGTAACCATACAAAGGGTAATCATCATAATATTTGTCTAAATACAACCATACAAAAAATCCTTTGTAAAATATAACCTACTTTGGGGGCATTACACCACCAAAATGAGGTTTTTTTCCTTCTCCAAACTGCCTCTACACTCGTGAAAATAAAAATATCTGATGTCATGTTTTTGCACACATATTTCAGCATAACCAAATCATATTTCCACGGACTAAATTTATCCAACAAAAGGAAGAATTCCCACACTCCAATATTAAGAGGTCCAAGATTTCTAATGGTCTTTGTAAAAGGGTTTACTATAAAATAATTCTTAGAATGTAAAGAAATTACATGAGCAATGAACAGAGTCATCGATCCAACTGTACATTAAATTTTGTATCCGAAGTTAAGAAAAGGAAAAATCAACTGAGATATGATGAGCCATTGTGGGTGGCTCGAAATGCTGATTCAAACAATTATGGATGTGATGATTTCGAAAGAAAACTCTACACAAAATACAAATCGCATGCGATGATTCCAGAAGAAAATTTTACACAAAATACAAATGGCAGAAGCTTGAAAAGAATAATATTTGTCTTTTATTATTTAGGGAAGATCCAAAAAATAAGTTATCCTCCACACCATCTCGAAAGAAAATAAATCCATATTCTCTGTCAGCACATTAATTGCAAGTTGTGAGAAAAATCAAGGTTTCTAACAGAATAATCTGTTGTGTTAGATTTCAGACTTTTGTGGATGTTTTTTGTAGTGGTATGATCCGGATTGTCCACAGTTTTCTGTTCATTGAGTCGACGTTTCAAACCCCAAAGGGGGTCCATCATCAGGACAATTTAGCAAGATAGAAAGAATGAAAGATTGTTGAGAGAAGAAGACAAGAACCTGGGAATAACTGCAGGTCAGCCGTTCTCCTCCCAATTTTTGTCCTCAGGATTTCGAGAAGACAAATCTCCTTCCATGTTTCCCCTCCGAGAATAATCTGTTGTTTAAAAACCAACTAAAATTTTATTTTATAATAATAATAATAATATCCATTTTTAAGGTCACAACCACGCCAGGCACCAAACTAGTATATGACTAACTGAAATTTTCTTTTATTTTAATAATAATAATAACAATATCGATTTTTAAGGTCACAGCCAAGCTAGACACCAAAAAAAATTTGGTGTATGGGAGACTGTTTTTTGTGGGACAAGGGTAGCAATTTGATTACTAAGTCTACAAAGGCATACATACTCTACCCCCCTCTGGTTTTCAAACTATGACCTCTTAGGAGGAAACACATGCTCTTAACATTAGGCCCACTCACGCTGTATATATGAGCAATGATAAAGGAAGCCAATAAAATATAATTTCAATAATCTCAAATTACATAAACTTCCAAATACTTATATCCATGAAAAAATCAACAACGTTCCTTAAACTAAACCAAATATTTTATATTACATTACAAATGATCAAATCCTTAAAAAATAGTTATCTTTTTAAACACGAAAATTATCATATGAAACTTGATAAATATTCTTCTATAAACATTTATTGGAAAAAAACATTTAAGAAAAAATAGCATTATTCTCACACAATTTCAAAACAGAAAAAATTGCTTAAAAAAATCAATTTTTCTTTTAAAACATTAAAAATAGCATTAGTGAAAAAAATGAAAAATAAATATATTATGACTACGCCAACTATGTTGTAAGTTGGGGTTTCCGAGCCCTCTCCTCTAACTAACTTGTATGCAATACTATCTCGACTTCCAACTACCCAACTAACTTCAACCTCGATTACTAATACAATATTATTTTTATCAATTTTCTCGTCAACAATCGCTTTCTCTTACTTTACTTTGGTTCAACCTTTCCACTCATAACATCCGTCCTACACATTGTTGGTCGGGGTCAGGGTCACCCCTGCAATTAAGGTGTATGCAATACCATCTTGACTTTTGAATACCCGACTCACTTCACCTTCCACTGTTGGTCGGGGTCAGGGTCACCCCTACAATTAAGGTGTATGCAATACCATCTTGACTTTTGAATACCCGACTCACTTCACCTTCCACTATGATTAAAATATTATTTTTATCAATTTTCGTGCAAACAATCACTTTCTTTTACTTTATTTATTCTTAAATAATTCATAAATGGCAATTGCTTATATTTCGATTAAACCATCCCTGATCTGATCATCCGACCTCACCTCCATGCAGATATATTATTGTTAGTTCATAGCCTTTTAACAAAATTTACCTACTTTTATCCTTTGTACTTCGTAATTCGTAATCTTTTATTCACACCCTTTTTACCCTACCTCTGTGAGACTTTTTTCCAATTACAAAGAAAGAACTTCAATTTCACTTTGTTGCTTGTAATTTTTTTGCTTAACATGCAATCTCCTAAACAAAACTGAGTTACCAAATTCCATATTCATTTAACAAACCTTAATTTAATTTTTTCCTTTTTACAACAAATTAGATGCTAAGAAAAAACCTAAAGCTTCGAAACAATTTACAACAAATTCTATATCAAGACATACAACTTTGCATTCTCTTACTTAGTAGTAGACAAACTGCTCCAAATTCTATCTGAAGATCCAGTGGAAATTCCATAATATTGCCAAGGCGTTTTTACATCCCGTTACCACAAGCATAAGAGTGGAATGATCAGTTATACAGTTCACTCATTACTAATTCCAAAACCAGTTTTATGCTATCAATATAATGAGCCAAGACAACCCCAGATTCTGTATTGATCTTATTGCAAGGAAAAATATATTTTGTTTTTTTAAATAAAAGAAGAATCAACTAAGCTTATAACATAAGAAGTGCTTTCCAGTGGGGAAGATGAAATAAAAGTTACCATGTGTTTTGTTTTTTTAAATAAAAGAAGAATCAACGAAGCTTATAACAAAAGAAGTGTTTTCCATTGGGGAAAGTTGAAATAAAAGTTACATGTGTTTGCGACTTGAATGTTCGATATGTTGCTCACAGTGAAATCATATTAGGAAGGCATCTTAAATGTTACGTACACATATGGGAGGACAAAAAAATCTTACCACTCAGATCATTGTATCTCATCACGTAGTGGCCTGGTCTTTTTAGATCCATCTCGCCATGAAATCTGATGCAAACATGCACACTATTGCGGAAGAATATGTCCTCCGTTTGATTTAGTGGCCTGGTCTTTTTAGATCCATCTCGCCATGAAATCTGATGCAAACATCCACACTATTGCGGAAGAATTTGTCCTCCGCTTGATTGAGCAATCCAAAGGATCCAAGCCTAGAAATACAGAATGAAACTGAGCTAAGAAATACCAAAAAGTGTTGTTGTATTTAAAATTTAAAATGTCATTCTTGTGTTGGGTAATAAAACATTTCATTAATTGTCACCTGGCTTGGGCTTCGAATTTGTAATCTTCAAACGCCATGATCACCACGATGTGCATGCTTCAGTGTCAGAGAACACTTCGATCCTTCACCGCCACTTTACCACGACTCTTCGCACTTCCCCTCAGTGCAACCGTGGATTAAGCTATTAGACGACAAATATTCAGCGAACAATGAATTGTGACCCGCGATATAAAAAAGAAAATAATAATAAATAATAAATAATAAACCATAAAAAATTCCTATGATTGGTATTTTTCTTGAGCTTGAGATTTATAAGACTATCGGAGAAATACAATCGTCAAGTTTTCAAAATTCATTAAAAGGGCATAAAATGTTCTGAACTTACATTGAAAATGGTCTTAAATTTAAAAGGCATTTATATGTTAAGATTAAAAAGCTTGAAATTTTTAATTTTATCTCTGTTATTATATTTATTATGCGCCATTCAGGGTTAGAATTTGGATTCTTTATTACTTGTCAAATAATTTTTTTTTGATGTTTTGGGTTTTTATGTTGGCCGTCAAGGAACGTTATGTCTAAAATTTTGTTCTTCAATCAAAATGTTTTGATAATAAATCGACTCTTCATCAATAGAGGTTTAATTAAAAAAATACTTTTCAATCACACCACTGTGTTAATTTTTTCTCACATATTTATAATAAGAAAAAACAACGTGACCATGACTAAATGATTTGTTGAATCATAAAGGTTGTTTTACTCATGGATGGGATCCATAACTCCCAAACCATCGAGATTCAGTGCTTCTCCCAAACACATATACAAAAATTATGAGTAAATCTAGAAATCTATTTTACTCACACCCAACTCATTGTTATTGCAATAAATCTACTCCTATTTTAATTTCTCAATTTGGATTTCTATTAGATAATTTAAATGTTACAATTTCAGTAAAAACAAATAGATTTCTTTCACCAAATAAACAAAAAAACTTCAAAAAAAAATTTCCATCTTAAAAACTTTGGAGTTGACCAAAAACTATCCTCCACAATGCCCATTCTCTCCACCATCATAATATCACGAAATCTAGAT
>APFE031702090.1:0-13905 GCA_000404065.3 Pinus taeda | reverse complement strand
AAAATGCTTTAAGCCATTCCACATTACCATAATTAATCCATGAATTAAATACATGGATTTTAAACATGTTATTATTGTTAGTGGCTACATTACAAAAGCTGCATAAGCCTCTCCTTTACTAACTTGTATTCCAACGTCTATATCATAGCCCTTTCCATCTATATGGGAACCTCCCCTTCACGATAGCACCGGTGTAAATACAATTGCACATAACGCATAGACTCTGAAAAACCAGTTAGTGCTCAAGACATGGAACTACTAACATATCTCTAACATACAATCACCACCAAATCAAAACTGCATATCTTGTCACAATAGGAATATTGTCGTCACCACATCAACATATAGAAGACACATTGACCATCATTATTATGTGATGTTAGAATTAAATATAGCTAACATTATAGTCAAAGGCCCACCTATCATATACAAATTTTCCTAGCCTATATGTTTTCCTTTTCAACAAAAGTGAGGGATTTATAATTTAAATTATACGTTTTCCTTTTCAAGGACACTAAGGCATTTATAGTTTAAATTCCACGGTGATATTTTAGATGCAATACCTTTTTGATTCATTTGTCCACTTCAAGGTGTTTCTTTTTATTCATTTACGACACAAATACAAATACATGTGCATTAGGAGGGGCTATAGCCATCTGTATATGTTGACCCACCATTAATTTAGGTGGATAACAATTGTATTCAAGATTTTAACGAATGTTTTAACATAAATATTCTATCAAAACACTTTTTATACCAGGTTTGAGTTTCTACCTCTTCTTTCTCACAAAATTGTACATTTTCCTCATTTTTATTAAAATTTAGGATAGCAAGTTTTCCATTTCAATTCAATAATAGTTTAATGTTAGTTTGGAGATAGCATTACTTGCAAAACATTTAATTTTTTGCACTCTCCTTTGCAATGCACGTCCACCCCATTACATATCAAAACCATATCAAAAGCCACTGCTTCGATCAATAAGCCACCTGCCGCTTCTTCCCGCCACTTATCACCTCACATGTTCAATCCTCTTGCCCACTCTTCATTCCACGACAATGTGTTCTATCTTCTTGCCCCTCTTCAATCCGTCAAAAACACAATGGTCTTCAAATGAGTCGTCTACTCGTGCTGCTTCTAAGTTGGTTTTAAGTAAATATCATAGCATCTACTGGTGCTGGTTCTAAGTAAATATTGTAGCATGCTCATGTTGGATCCTTGCTTATCTCAGTAAATATCGTAGCACGCTCATGTTAATTTCTTTCTTATCTCAGTTTACAGATCCATAGCACAAATAATTTTTGCCTATCTCAGCTTACAACTCCATAGCATACAGAATTGTCATGCATAGCACAAATAATATTTACTTAACTTACAGCTCCATAGCAATGAGAATTGTCATGTATTTTGACTGCCATGCTCCATAGCACAAAGAATTATCATGCCCTCGAGACATTTGCGGAATGGTTTTGATGGTCATGCCCTTTAGGTACTTCAGGAGTGATTTTGATTTCTTTCAAGAGCATACCCAATTTTCATGCCAGCCACGCACTTGCAGAGTGATCTTTTTCATGCCCTCCAGGCAATTGCAGAGTGATTTTTTAAGAAGAAAAGCTAGCAACGACTCTACATATGGAAGACATCGTGATTATTTTTGGCATAAAATGCTACCAAAGGAGGCCCTATTTATTTTTGGCAGAAGATGCGAGGGACGGCTCTACATATGGAAGAGAAGAAGGTATCAACAAACGATTCTGTATATGATTATTATGTCATGGTTTACAAATTTTGAGATCCTTATTTATATGCAGCAATTAATCATAATAATTGAATAGCTATCTATGAATACCATACTTCCACTCTTCCCACACTATCACCCTAGCCTATCTATATAATTGAAAATGAATATCGATTAGTAGTTCTATTATTGATGATAAAACACTCCAGGTTTGCTGAAATCTACTTACAATTACCTGAAAATTGATTTGATTTTTGCGTAGCTAAAATTTTGCAGAAAAGTGCATTAGTGAATATATCTTTGAGAACTTCTATGAAATAATTCTATTTGTCTTTGCATTCATAATTCTATTTGTCTTTGCATAGCACTATAGGTCTAATACTATCCTGACTGATTTCATAAATATTTTAGATGGATTTCAGAAATATTTTAGATGGTTGTGATAGGTTATTCCATGCTTGTGGTAAGCATATACGCGAAGCGGGCCTATTCTTTCTTCTTTTCTGGACGCCTTAGAGAGAGAGGTCTAGGTTTGTTCTGTCATCACTAACTATTTCTCAAAGAAAAAGGTTTTGGTCTGTCCTGCCACCACTGACAGAGTTGTGTGAGTATGTAAGTACAAAAGTCCCTCAATTTCCACCTGAAGAATAGATGGAAAACCATTAGCATTCAGGTGGATTCTTACTAACACTTGACAAGAAGCATTTGAGGGTGCAAATAATTTGCGAGCTAAAATCAAAGATTTTTCATTCCTATATCAAGAATCCAAACAACGTGACAAGGAAAATATAGTAAAGCTTCACATTCTGGGAAGCATTAGGTTTATTGAGGAGATTTTCTGGTAGAAGATGGTACCTGAAAAAATTGTTCATCATTGTATTGAGCACTAGTTGGCCACAGATGCGAAGGCTGGTCCAGCTGAAGAAAATGTCAGAGGCTTTTTTTTTTTTTTTTTTTTTTGAATATTGTGGGAAAACATCTTGAAGGAAACCGGGAGCCGTAGTATCGTTGCTGATTATATGGCCACAATGAAGCAGGTAAGTAGCAATCAACGTCGTGTTTAAAATGATATTCATGGTCAGGAAGGTTCTTGATTTGCGTGCTAATAAATGGATCCCTGGATATGAAAAGATGAAATCCAAAACTATAAATGGGTTCCATTCAGAAACTGACAAAAGCTCGGTTTAAACCGAAAAACAAAAAATATGTGTAATATGTCTGCAGGAAACAATTTTGGTATTAGAGGTGTCGCAAGTGGTAGGAAGGAGGACCGTAAAAGATTAGGCGAACTTACATGTCCAAGCCCAGGCTGCAAGATTCCGAGAATGGGAACATTTCTGCAAGCTTCTACGCATGGAGACATTTTTTAGCACTGCCATTTCTAAGAATTGTGTTTGAGAATTTTATTCATGGCGACTTTCTGCAGCTAAGGGCGGAAATGTTACGGCTTTCCAGCTAAGTGCATGAAATGATAAGGGTCGCTGGTATTTTCACCCTATCTGGAAGTTCCATGGGACAATGTCAAAGAGCCATGGAATTGAAGACAACACATGGTTTATTTTTTCTTCACTTTATGCAAAAGAATTCATGAAGACAACATGTGGTTTCGTTTATGCATGCGTTCACAACCAGCATTAATTCAAAATTTGAAGTCAGTGGTTTCCTAAAGACTACTTGGTTTTCGGAAACGACTAGTATTGTGTGAAACTGGAATTTTTTTTATCCTTTCGTAAAAATGTTGCTTATCCTTTAATAAATATGTTAGGTCGTTAAACTCGCAGTTAAATTCATATTTCCGCTCAAACCTTGAAGTCAAAAGCAAAATTTGAAGTCAGTGATTTCCTAAAGACTACGTGGTTTTCGGAAACGACTAGTATTGTGTGCAACTGGAATTTTTTTATCTTATCCTTTAATAAATATATTATGTCGTTAAACTCGCAGTTAGATTCATATTTCTGCTCAAACCTTAAGTCAAAAGCATATTTTCTTACTAGATATATTGATTCTATCACTTCAAACTTTATCTCTGCGACATCTCTTGAATGAAAACCTTTATCTTGGTGATATCTGTTGAATGAAAATTTATAAAACGAGCAGTTAAAAAAGGAAAAAGTGACCTATTCCACGTGTTTCCATTTAGTATATACTAGCTCCTTCTGGAATACACCTTTGACAACAACGATATTATTGATTTCAAGAAGGAGACCATTACCGTCTTGAGCTCTCGTATATGTTCTTCGATTTAAAAATATTCGATTTAAAATTTTTAACTAGCTAAACCATATACCCTCTACCTACCTTAGTGGACAGCATTGAATGGAGCGCATAATATATGGAAAAATGTTTACATTAATCTTTAAAATAAATATTTACAATAGCTGGATGTGACGTATTTTGGTATATGCGACTGAAAGCATTTGAGATTTCTCTCCTTTCTGAAATGAAATGTCTGAAATTCTACACATTCATTCTTATCCATATTTCATATTAATCCTCTTTTGATTAATATTGAAATTTTTTATAAATACAAAATGAGATACATGATTTGGGAGCTGAAGGACACATATAGTGAACAAAGCAGTCCAATTAAGATAGAAGAATATGTTCATGTGGATACTCATGAGATGAAAGCTTTTCATCAATGTTAGATTTGAACTAAAATATTATTAAGATATTCTGTTTTTCTTTTGAGAGCTAGAAAATCTGCTGTAAAAGCAAGAAAAGGAAAAGAAGCTATCAAAAATTGAAATTCTACCATATCTTCATTCCCTCCTCAATCATTTTGATTAAATGCGTTACATGGATTGTCTATTATTTATCTTCAGTATTCAATTTTTTATTAGGTATTGAGGGTTCTCTATCTATTTAGGGTTCTCTTTCTATTTTTGTTTTTCGCTCCCCAATCAGTTGATTAATCGTTTAAATGGATTAGTCCATTTATTATCCCAGTATCAAATTTTATTATCTAGGGTATTGAGGGTTTTTATCTATTTAGGGTTCTCTATCTATTTTATGTATTATTGTTAATATATCAGTGCTCAACCATAGTTCCGATCGAACTACACAATAGTAGGAGTCGGAAGAGGCAAAATAAAAGAAAAGTGATTCATTAGTTTCCATATTAACCACTTTTTTTAATCATTCTCAAAAATTCGTTTTTTAGAAGATACGTGGATATGTATTACATTTTCATATACATTTATTAAGCTAAATAATATACATTTTCTCATATACATTTATTAAGCTAAATGATATACATTTTCCCACTGCTCATTGGTATTAAGCCTCCAGCCATATGTTCAATGAGCGATGCAATATTATTCAATTCTAAAGCACATATTACATTTTTTCTATAATGCATATTGAATCCATAGTTGTTTTCATTCACTGATTTCGGCCGTCCATGTTCAGCTAATGTCCATAATGTCCATCCTTGTCTTGAACTCATACAAATTCTATTTTAAATATATATATTTTTTTTTCATAGACATCCAACTACTATGACATATTCGAAATTTTGAAGCCTTATATATACTAAATGGTTTACATTATAAAAATAGAATATAAATTGGTTAATCTTCTTTATCTAAAAATTCCTATGTATTAATTTTGGAAAAAGTTCCTATATAGTTCACATTCTTATGAATGAAAATGCAATGAGGATTATCAATGTTGAGAATATAAATTTAAAAAATTTATAATTTTCTATATAAGAATGATTTTTTAAAAGGTATAAATTAATGAAGATTCGATAAATTATAGGTGAATATGGAATATGAAGATTTAGCTTCAATATATGTACATTCTTTTAATGTTTCCAATTCTTATTTTTAAATAAAATAATATAATTGTTAAAATAACATAATTGAGATCTTAATAATTTTGATGTGAGGGAATATTTCCCTCTCGGAATTAAAGATTAGAAGGGGATAGTGGTTTTCCATTTTACAACGAAGGAAATTGCCTCAAGATTATAATATATTCATAATGTTTGAAATAGTGCAGTAAAAAGTTTTAAAATACAATAGAAGCTTATCTCATAAAATGTATAAATTGGTTAATGTTTTGTAATTGAATGATCTTAAGTAATAAATTTGGAGTTAAATGTGAGTTCAAATTCTTAGGGGTAGGGATGTAATGACGACCATTGATGTTCAGGTTACAAAGATAACAATTGCAAAAGAATTTTCTCTATCAAGGGTGTTTTTTCAAAAGGTATTAATCAATCAGTGTTTCATAGGTTATAAGTGAAATTGAATATGAAAATTTTCATTTTTATATATAGAAGAAATAAGCTTCAATATATGTCCACAGTCCTCATTTTTCCACCTGCTATCTTGAAAGAAAATAAAGTGGTTAAGGTCTTCATCATTTTGATATGATGGATAACAATTGCAAAAGAATTTTCTCTATCAAGGGTGTTTTTTCAAAAGGTATTAATCAAACAGTGTTTGATAGATTATAGGTGAACTTGAATATGAAAATTTTCATTTTCATATATAGAAGAAATAAGCTTCAATATATGTCCATAGTCCTCATTTTTCCACTTGCTATCTTGAAAGAAAATAAAGTGATTAAGGTCTTCATCATTTTGATATGATGGAAAATTTTCCTACTTGAAGTTAAAGTTAGAATGAGAAATTTATTGTAATGCTATATACAAAAATAATGGTATAATGGTATTCATTTTATTATAAAGCAAATTTCCTCAAGATTGGGATATATTCGTACAACCTTGAAATACCACAATTGAATGCTCTAAAGGACCATAGAACCCTATCCTTGATTAATTTTCTAAAACAATGATTTGAATTCTAATAACACATGCCTACAATTCTTTCCTTCTTCAAATATTTAATGGTTGATTTAATTTATAAAGGAATTTTGAATTCCAAGAAGAGTTTCTTTGAATCTGGAATATCTTCACTCAAAATGGAGAACCCAATTCTTGAAAGGGACTTTGGAAAGAAAATACCCTCCATAAATGGCATGAGAGTTGGCGTTTATTATGTATATTTATGTATAGATAACCCATTTAAGTCCTCCTCCTTAAATGTGTCAAAGAAGTGTCACTCAGTTGTGTGAGTAGAATTGGTTGTCTTTTAAAGGAAAATCCATGTAAGATATGTGATTTTCAATGGAGGAAGTTCATCCAAGTGGAAAAAATACTATTTTTTAATTTTTATTCCATTTAAAATACTATTTTTTAATTTTTATTCCATTTTTCCTTGAAGTGATGTGAAACATCCATGAGATAACATTATTATGGTATATTTTTCCAGCTAATGAAATGTTTAGAAAATTACCTAGGTGTCTCCTGTTAGTGGAATTGAGGTGATAATAGTTGTTCCCTAATGTCTGAGGTCAGGAAACTGCATATAGCTAAAATACATCATAATTCTATATCTCAAATATGTCATTAGGGGAATTTTGAGGTCTAAAATGGGCCTCCTAAAGAAATTATAAAATAATAGTGGAAATAATAAAATAAGATTAGATTACATCATCAAATTTTAAAGGGAAAAAAAGAAAAAGAAAAAAATTCCAACTCGTACTTTCAACATATCTCCATATGGGTTTAGTCAAATTTCAAGCGTCAGTGCTCATTGGATGCAAAATTTGATTCCTCATCCAAGGATTACCCATGTTTTATACTTTCTATGGACTTTGCTACATGAAAAATGAGAAATACATGAAAACTATGATTGCAATCACGTTTTTTCATGTATCTCTCATTTTTTGCATAGAAATATCCATTGAAAGTATGTAACATGGGTACTCTTTGGATGAGGTATTAATTTTTGCATTCAACAAGTACTCCCACTAAAAATTTGAATAAAACTTTATAGAGATAAGTTCAAAAAAAGAGTTGAAAAAATAGTTTTATTATTTTATTATTTTTCAATATTTTTAATTTTTTACTCCAAAAATGGTGAATCATCCCCCATGGTTGACATCATCATCTTGAATCCTATTGGTTCTTATAAAGTTTATATTTGCTATACATTTTTCTTAGGAGGCCCATTTTTGGCCTCAAAAGTCACCTAATAATAATTTGTGAACACTTCTAAGAAGAGAGATATTTGATGATGAAAATAAGACATAACATTGAAAAGCAATGAATCTCACTTTAATGTATGCTATCAGATCTATATGGATGATATTTTATACAAATGAGGTAGGAATTACCATTCTCATGAAATTATCAAAATACATTTCCAAAGCACACACATGTGGTTTATGATCATATATGAACATTACGATCAATTTGTATGGTGAGGATAGTGAATAATTTTGTAACTTGGAAATTTATGATGCAGAAACATGCATCATGCTTGGCGGCACTAGTAACAATAAAAGCTTGTTGATTAAGAGGTTCCTATAACTTATGGGGAATAATTTTAAAAGTGAATTCACTTTAATTACGTTGCCAATCATGAAAATCCATGGTGCTTCAACTTCAATTGAAAATTGTAGACATTGTTATTGTTTGACCCACCATACGGTAACAATTATTTAATTTTCAACATCAAGGGATAGGGGGGCATAACTAAAGTAAAGAGAAATGTTGATTGATCATGTTAAGCCTTACATAACCTAAATTTTAACACTAAAAATCTTCATGAATCCCTATATATTGAGCTATTAAATTTTTATTTTGATATTATTATTTTCACTATAACCTTTTATTATATCATTTCATTATAATTATACCATTTGTCTCTACATATATACACTAAAGAGACACAGTCTTAGGATCATCAATGTAACATACCTCATACAAACACTAAATTTTTTTTTTTCGCTTTACTTCTATGTTTAACAACAAAGGTTCCATATTTGGATATAAAACATTATCACTGAATTCTCAAAGCTAACTTGTAAAAGTGATCTATAGATAACATTTCATTTACCTTAAATATTATTATTTTTAGTTGAAAATAAATCCCTTGTATCACTATTATCTCACATTACAACAAATATACAATGTTAGGATTAATCTTGCAATGCTTAGAGTACTTACCATTGGTTTTGATGTATAATTTAGAATTCAGGACTAATATATATATTATATATATATATATATTATATATATATATATATATATATATAGTTTTGATGTATAATATAGAACTCCGGACTAATATATATATATATATATATATATATATATATATATAATATATATATAGGGGACAAGAAAAGATGTTATATAAGTTTTGTTTTCCGGCGATAGGTTCTATGACTTTGGAATGAGTTATACTATTTGACCCTTGAATTTTAATAACTAAAGTCCTTGTAATATATATCTTTCAAAAGTGATACAATAAAATGCATTCAAGAGTTAACTCACCTTACAATACTTCTTTGTGAAAGGTTTGTTGAAATAGCTACTAAGCTATAAACACTCAAAGTGTAATAATATTATTATAATTATTCAATATAATTTTCCACTACTTAACCGAGAGTATTAACCAAAGTGACAAACATATTTAAATATTAATGATATACATATTTTATTTATATATTTTGTGTTTCCTTAGCTAAATGTTTTCTGCATATTCATCTACAAGAATAATTTTACTACAATATCCATTTAGTTCTACACCAATTGACTCTAGTAGAGGGGGTCTTGATTAATTTCAATGTCAATTCTTGCTTCTATTGTGTGTCTTCAATATTAAATCTTACGATTATTCTTCTCTAAGGTTAGATATTCTGAGAATCTAGTTTGTTTATATTCTCCTTTGAAGAGTTGGGTTAGGATCCCCTCTATATCTCAAAATTTAACACTATAAGTTATACATATAATCTCATGTATGTACTATCATGTAATAAAATATATTAGTTTCAGTTAGACATTTAAGAATGTTGTAATAACTATAATTAGTGTAATAAATATTCAGGCATAATTATGCTCATAATAAAATACACTGTATAACCACCATTGTTAACATCTTGCATAATTCAACAATTATAGCAAAAGGCATAAAAATAACACCAAATAATATTAAAGAATATATAGCTCAACATTTGATAAAAAAATCACAATCTTATGACTATAACCGGTCACTTGGGAACATTTAGGGAAAGAGCATGTTCCTCTTAACCAAGGAATTTCAAACAACAATTCCCTCTAATCTTAGCCTTCTTGCTTCTAGGAATAACAACCTTCTATGTATTCCTTATTCATAATTTTATAGTTCTTTCTACTGTTGGGTTTGTGTTATATTCTTTCCACGACTAGTTACACATGTGGGGGGGAAGGGGGGTGATAGCCCCGCCTGTTTGTTGAATTCGGCACAACAAGGGGGTCTCATGGGGGGCGCAATCCCCCTATCGAGGGGTTTCAGGGGGCGTAGCCCCCTTGCATGGGGTTTGCGGTAGCGCCAAGGGAAAATTTTTTGGACACCATATTAGGTGGGAAGACCTACCTATGGTTTTTTGCATGGGTTTTTCACATGGTTTTGGGCATGATGTTTTTAATCCCCTAGCATTTTGTAGATCTAGTCAACGGAACCATGGTAAAATTCTAATCCAGGGTTAATGGATTGGGGTTTATACATTATTCGAGATGTATATATATATGTGTGTGTGTGTGTGTATTGTAACATTGAAGGAATATAATGAAAAATCAATCTAGTAGTCCCGGTTTTGGATCCAAGGGAAATATCTATATATTTATTTTATATTATCGTCATGATTTATTTTCTATTTTTAGAATTCCTCTACAGGTAATTTTTGTATAGGATTAAAACCTACATTTAGAATTAGAGTTGTTTCAACTTTAAAGGGACGCCTTTGCTACCAAGGGGTTTTGATCGTGCATGTGGTAGATCCCCTTTAGTGGGATTTCTACAGGGTCAACTCTTGTGGTGAAAGAAGATGGCGAGAAGTGGAAAGATAGAGATTGAGAAATTTAATGGTCAGAGTTTTGAATTGTGGAAAATCTATATGGATGATATATCGATGGATAAATATCAACGTATCATGGTAGATCTAATTACTAAACCAATGACAATGTCAAATAAAGATTAGTTGAAGTTGGATCAAAAAGAAAAGAGCACGATACAATTATGTATCTTAGATTCAACATTGTTGAATGTAATAGGGGAAGCTATGATGAAGGCCTATGGGACAAGCTAGGGATTTCGTACCAATCTAAATCTTTGGCAAACGAATTGGTCCTATGGAAAAATTTGTATAACCTAAGGATGAAGGATGAGGACTTAGTGACAAATAATTTGAACGTATTTAATATTGTGGTTAGATAATTATTATTTGTTGATATTAAAATTTTAGATGAAGATAAGTGCATCAATTTGTTGTGTTCTCTACCAGATTCGTAGGATATATGGTTATTTAAATAGGTAGCAATACATCTCGCTTGAAGTTTTATGAAATAGTCTCATCCTTACTATTAGAGGAGATGCAGTGGAAAAATATGGAGGGTCATAAGGGAGATTCCTTGTGTGTACTAGGATGGTTTGATAGCATAAGCAAAATAAGTCCTCGAGTGGGATATCTAAATCTAGAGGGAGATCTAAATCTCCAGGAAAACTTATAAAGATGTGCTGGAAATGTGGAAGGGAAGGGCACTTCAAAAAGGACTGTAGATCTAAAGCTCCCGAGAAAGGAAAGGGGTCTGATGATGCTCCTTTTATAGAGTAAAAACACCTCAATTAAGGTGGGGATGTGTACTTAGCTTCTTATTCAAGTACACATGTACATCATGAGGCATGGTTGATATACTCGTGTAAATTATTTCCCTTCACTCCCTATAGGGAGTGGTTCTACGAGTATGATAAATATGATGGTGGTGATGTCTTCTTAGGGAATGATAGGAAAGATAGAATCATCAGACGTGGAAAAGTCATGTTGAAGTTGCAAGGTGGAAGGATTAGAACACTTACGAGTGTTCTACATATTCTTGCATTAGGTAGAAATATGATTTCTGTAAGAAATATGGGTGATGTAGGTGTAAAAATAATGTTCGAGAAAGATACCTACGAGATGGTTTGGGGAGAACTGTATTGATGCGGGGATTTTGGATTGGAACATTGTACAAGCTTTTGGGTAGCATTGTTATTTATGGGTGCAGCAATTTTTTGGTTCCTGAAAACAAAGCAAAAAATATAGTGGCCTCTGGGGAAAATACCATGCTATGGCATCAAAGGCTTGGACATATTGGAGAGAAGTGCCTTCGTATACTTCATGGTAATAGTATGGTAGAAGGTATGTTTAAGGTCTCTCTTGATTTCGATTTCTGTGAACATTTTTTATATGGGAAGAAGAATCCTGTGAGTTTCCCCTCTAGTTTAAGAGGATGAAAGAGATATTAGAGCTTGCACACAACGATGTATTTGGGCTTGTGTCGGTGATCAAGAGCTCAAGTCCAAGCCATGGAAAAGGCTCAAAAATTGAAAGTATTCAAAAACACTTGCAACCTTAACAACCAATAGGCCTCGTCGATACGATCTTGTTGCCGTGAATGGAACTCAAAACCAACTTCGCATGTGAAAGTTATGAAGGTTTGAAGTCTCCAATAACCTTTAAAAAACTGAGTTTAGGCCAATTTGGATTTAAAATTTTGAAAAAATTAACAAAATATATTCTAAGGAATATTCCCCAAAATATTCATTGGAATATTTTGTTTTGATGACCAATTGGGAGCTAACACGTGGCCTACCTGGAGGCTTCCATGTGGACCCAAGTCTACAAGGTTTATTTTGGGAAAAATTTTATGGAGCTCGCAGGAATCAACCCCAGGTTGGGTGGATGCTAGCCCACAGGCCTGACCAGCCTGCCTATTCATTGCTTCTTAACAACCATAGGGTACCATTTATATTTAAGGTTGATTCAATATTCATTTGAGCAGAAAAGGGGCGAGGCTCTTATCAATATGACCAGAGCGTGAAACTAGGACCTAAAACCTAGCGGATAACGTTAATCCGACCATTATGATATGTCGTCTGTTATGTAACCAGCTCAAGAAAAAGATAGAAAAGATAGAACAATGCCTTACAATTCAATCTCTTCGAGGTGGCAACCTCCTTTACATTACATAAATGAACAATTCTTGGATGATAGAAATGAAAAGACCTCCTTTCTATATATAGGAGTCTAAGGGGTCATAACATAATCAGAGCCGACATAACAATAATAATGTGAGGGCACAATAATAACAACAGTGGGCTTCTATGGGGCACAATAGTAACAATAAGGCCACTACACGGGTACATCAATATAATAAGTGGGTTGTACTATTAACAATAAGGGGTTACACTAGTAGTATAGGGGCCTAACATGCCCTCTCCTTCAAAAAGTGTTGTCCTCAATGGTTGAGTAGTTCTTGATGCTTCTGTATAAAATTCTTGTCCTCCCATGTGGAATCTTTAGCAGGTAAGTTCTTCCATTTGATGAGATACTCTGAAATTGATCGATTTCGTAACTGTCAGGTTCTTAGTTCTGTGACTGCTCCAGGTTCCAATATGATTTTTCCTTCCTCTTCAATTTCTGGCAATATTGTTTGAATTGATATCTTTTGCAACTTTTGAATAAGTGGCCATACTTCTTCATCCTTCTTCCATTCATCCCTTGCTTCATTTCTCCAATTTGGTTGGATAATAGAAATAGCACAAAACAATGCTTCCACATCCTCATCCTTGAAGAGTATTCCCATTCGGTAAGGTCGCCATTTTTTAAGTGCATGTAGTATTGTCAACATTTCCTTCTCATAAATAGCTTACTTGAGATGTAGCAGTAAAAATACCCAATCACCTACATCAAAACATTTTTCATTACAATGTTGATCTACCTGTTGTTTCGTTTGATTTTGCACCGAAGTGGCATTATGGAGAACTTGTTGTTGATGCTCGATGTGACCTTTCACTGCTTGAACCTTTTTGTTCTTGATATGTCCTTTTATCTCTAGATTTTGAGGAGTGGTAATTTCTTCCAATCCTTTACATGATATGGTTGGATTCATTTCTTGATGCTCGATGTGATCTTTCACTTCTTGAACATTTTTCTTTTTGATATGTCCTTCTATCTTGATAGTTTGAGGAGTTGTAATTTCGACCAATGAATTACAAGATATGGTTGGATTTATTTCTTCTTTCTAGATGTGATCTTTCACTTCTTGCACCTTTTACTTCTTGATATGTCC
>APFE031702089.1:0-10754 GCA_000404065.3 Pinus taeda | reverse complement strand
GTTCAAAAGATGAGGAAAATAAAAATCATTATTTTTTAAAAAATAAATAAATTCTTCAATTAAAGGATTAAATAAATATGGAAGAATTAGGCTCATCCCATTCATGATTATACAAAAATGAAATACAAAAAGTAGATGGAAACAAGAACATTAGTGGATGCATATTTAGTGAGTGCAAAGAAATGAAAAGGTAGTTGGATGATTAAACTTTGTTTATTCAAAAAAAAATCAATGATAGCATACGGTCAATGCCTATATATTTAGAAATGGTCATTATGTAAAGACTTTGATGATATAGATCAAAATTTTCCAAAGCAAGTTAATGACCTTCTACAACATATATGGTGGATTTAAAATAGAAATTGCAACATGATTTCAGGGTCCCATTTCCCAAGAACATCTTCTTATCTTCGCAATATGATTGTGTGGTGTAGTGGAGGGAATTTTGATTCCTTCAACATCAAATCAACATCTTTTTGAGATATCATAGAAAGCATCTATATATTTCCAAATGCTTTGAATGTAGCACACTGATGAGGCATTGATGGTAGAGATTACAACGTCAAATGTCTCAAAACTACAAATTTTTCCATTTGAGAAAGATGTGATTATTTTTCATTAATAGGTATTGGCCTTCTACCCAACTTCATATCAATTGATTCACTTCACTTGACAAATAGTGTTTGTTCTGAACTTATTTTGTTTCATTTTTTCAATCCTTTAATCATATTGATTATTGTTGATTCTCTATTTTGTCCAGATTTTCATGATTTTAGCGAATAATCGTATGTATGTACTATGTGTCTATAATCATTATTATTATTTCTACACATTATCAAGTTATTATTTAGAGGGATTTAGAGCTGACAGTTGTTGATCTATGAACTCTTCCTGTTTTGCTAATTTGAAAAGTATTTAATGTGAAAATGTCACCAATGTTAGGCTCTTTTGTGGTAGGTGCTAACATTCTTGTACTAGAAGTTCTTGCACCAGCTATGCCTGCACCAACATTCCTGCACCAGCATGCCTGCACTAATTTGGGGCTTTCATACATTGACACATTTCTAAGGAAATATGAAGGAGGTTTTTGTTCAAAATGTTGTTTCAACACTTCCACATAAGCTAAGATACACCCAAGTCATACGGATTTATATTTAGGAAATAATTAATGCCTCAGCCCCGAATTCGCAACAATTTCTATACTGCCAACTTCTGCCTCGATTTCTGTGCAGATGAATGCGAATAGAGAAAGTCTGAGACATAGGTTTTGGTCCCAATATAGCAAATTGACTAAACCTCAAACAAATTTATAAAATTTGTAATCTTCTAAAAGTTACATAAGGGTATTTGAGGTAGTTTTATAAAATGAGAGCGTTCTTCCAAAATTTTAGGATCTCATATTTCAAACTATCAGTTTCGGGCACTATTTTCGAGGCAATGGAGCTGAACCAGAAAATTCAGAGAAATGTTATTGTTGTAAACACAACAAGCTAGGTTTCCTCCAAACAACTTTCCCAAATTCGTAATGGTTAAGGAGATACACAGAGTTCTTTGGAGGCAGTTTGTTAAAAATACCCGTTTTCCCAAAATTCAAGAAAATTGCCTCCTATAAATTACAACGGTTGTTAACAACGTATTCTTCATTTTGTCAAATACTTCATGACTTGGTATCGATTGTTGCAAACAACAGATCATCTTATCTCTTGTTGTTGCATAATTTTAAACTCATATGGGTTGATCCGAATAAATGGGAGGCAACGTATTTATAAAAATAGAATACTTCTGTTTGAATGATATCTCAACAACATACATCATAATGGGCATAACTATCAATGGTTATAATGCTTATGGTTGTATTATCTCCAAAACATAGTAGGAATCAAATTTCATCATTTTGGTTCCAAGTTAGTTCAAACAACCATTCTAAACTTGGGCAACGCTGCTATTATAAATATGAAGGTTGCATACGAAACGGGGCTCCTAGAATTATATTATACACATGCATTTTTCATAGAACACGGAATTGAATTTGATTGTGCAGGATGGGAGGAGTTGCACGCTCAGTGGGATGATCCCTAGAGGGGACCACTGGAGCCGGTGCAACATCATTCTATAATTTTGTAACATGACTTGAAATGAATTCATTTGGCATTCAATTCTGCGTTTTTTCCTTTCTAAATCTGCTTGCACTATGATTTAATTTCTACAAGGGCAACGAGCTGGGGGTTGGGCCCACTAGCCAGTCTGTTTCCCCAAAACTATTAATTTTCCTTTGCTACATTTTGTTTTGCATAGTGCTTAGAAGTATTTGATTTTAATAAGATTTCCTTTGTAATTCTTGATTTCATTTCTATAAGAATGGTACAAGCACGTTGCATGCACTAGTGCATTTCTGGTTCTGCAAGTTGATTTCATTGGTTCAGTTTCGCAAGTCTTTTACTCCTTTCCTTTCGCGAAAGTCATTTATTCCTTCCTGCAAGATTAACGTTTGTTTCTAAACAAAGGGCATTATTAATATATGAGGTTTCACTTAAGATTTAATTGTGCTATGATGAATATGGAATGAACGTTGTAGTAACTTATAGGTCTGTGCTTGCATTGAACACTTTCAAAGAAAGAATTGAATTTCATGATTAATTATTAAATGAACCTTATGAGATAAAACATTGAAAAGCAGATCTAAATTACATGCACAACTATCTCAGGAAAAGCCTATTTACACAACCATATAACAATGGTTTCATTGGATTGATTGGAAATAAGTCGCCTTATGATTTATTTCATGCTTTTCATCTTTGCAACATAGCAGTAATTTTTAAGAGGTTTTGCATTCCTTATTTCTTGAATCACTTTCTTTTGAATGGGGCCTACATTCCTTTGTCCCTTGGACAACTGAGGAAGACTTACTGCAGGAGTCAACTCAACCTGGAAGAGGATCCAGAAGTAGATTCCCAGAGTGTGTTTACTTTGCTTTGAAGAGTCTTGTTTATTTTTCCTGAATGATGCTCCCTTTGAATTTATTACAAGAGCTTGGTTTTTATTTAACAAATCCCTGAGGTCATATTCTGGCATATATTGTGGTATGCCTCTAAGTTTACTTACCCGGATTGACGAATTAAATTTTGGTGTAAATCTTGCATTTATACCACCCAACAATTTGGCATCATTGCTGTGGAGGCGTTGTAGGATAAGGCCTCAACTATTTGTCATGATTTTCCCTTTCCTTCGCAACTGGATTTATACATTAACATGATTCCCCTTGCTTGCTGAAGCATACTGGACGACATTCCCTGAGAGCTCACAAGCCAGGTTTTCCTTTCTTCAAATGAGTGGTTTCCTTTACTGCAAAGTGTGATGCCTGATTTGTTTCTTCTACTGCAATTTAGTTTTTATGAGTAATTTTTCTTTCTACAAATTGTGATGCTTGATTTACTGCAATTGAGTTTTCTTATGAGCAATTTCTTTTACTATAAAGTGTGTTACTTTTTTCCTGCAATAGAGGTTATTTAATTTCCGCAAGTGTGATTTCCTTTGCTTACAAACTTGGGTTGTTCTTTTTGCCGCAATTGATCTTTTTGAGTTTTTCAAGTGCTAAAAGAACCCCCCCGCTCTCAATCCAAGCGCTGAAAAGAATTTCCAGCTAGCAAGAAAATGCCAGGAAGTGTGATGTTGTTCAAAGAACTATCTCAAATTCTGGTAGAAGCGAGGGTCTCTACTTTATAGAAAGAACACATCTTGGCATCAATTAGAAATCGGTCTACTCCTCTAGAAGAACAGAATCATGAAGAACCAAAACATCTTCATAGGGAGCCCAAGAATCTATGGATCATGCTTGATGAGGAGAAGCCATCAGAAGTAGAGACTGAAGAACACCAACCTGATCTAGCTTGCACCTTAAAGGATGAACATGGAAAATTGGAGGATTTACATGATGTACTAGATGTTGCCCATGAATCAAATAACCAAGAGTATATAGATCCCATAGAATCTTGGTTTCAGATGACTATCATTATTCATCCGATCACTTATCATTCAACAATTTGTAGCATCACTTTAGACAATGCAGTTGGTAGCTTATGTTCTGGTATTTTCTCGCATATACTTTCTAAATTTAAACATGAATATGATTATCCTCTTGTTGCGCACTTGGTTGCACTAGAAGTCCTCCTATACTTAAAAGGGAGTCTTCCACTTCTTCGGGTATAGTAGAGTAGAAGAATAAAAATGACATGAATAAAGTTGTTACAGCAATGCAATTTGGGTTTTGACTTTCAAAGCATAGCCATTGAAATTGCTTTTAATCCACATTGGTTGTTAACACACACATCTGTGACAAATCTTTTTGAGTATGATTCACTCTAATACCTCATGATTTTGCAAAAGTAACCATGATTAACCACTCTAATGAAGTTGTCATCTGAGATATATATTTTAAGTTTCACTTAGAAGGCACTATTAGAGAGCCCCCTATGTTGGACCACTCTTGTAAAGATCATAATAATATATTCAAGAGAACACTAACATTATTAACTTAAAGAATCTTTCAGTCATTATTTGGGATATTTTTTATAAGTCTTTAGGGTAGAGGAACTAGCCAATGATTAGTCATTAAAAACTTTTCATGCCATCCCGTACTCTTAAAGAGTAGATATTCCTCCCCACTTATTAAGTAACCTTTGAAGTTAATTACAATCAGAATTTATAAAAGATTTAGGGGAGGATATGAGGTCTCTTGATGAGCTGACCTACCACGATCATGGGACCTAACATGCATGACATTACTATGCTGGTCACCAAGCCAGAGTAATGGATTTTAGCTGAAAAGATGGAAAAAAGGAGGTCTCATCAAGAGTCGACCTATTCATCCATGTTACTTCTTGTGAGTGGCACTGCCATCAGCTGGTTACCAAGCTAGGACAGTGGCCTTCATCTAATATTTAAATTAAATAAGATAACTTTGAATCTATATCTAGTAAGTGGGACACAGGCATTTTGTTGGGTTAAAAGACATCCCTGTTGAGGCTATAGATGCCTACGAGCAATAGGGCCATGTCTATGGTATTAAATTTAATTACATACTAAGATTTACTCGGTTATCTTTATTTGTCCCTAAAAATTATCATTCTAATTCTTGGGCAATGGTTTTAAGATGATTTCAACATGATGCTTTGAGTTCTATCTTTCAAAAATTAGGAATCTTTAATGATCTGGTACCCTTAGTGAAGGTAATTCTTTGTATTGGATTAAGAAGAAACTTAGTTTTACATATGGATGACAACAAAATTTAGAGTGTTTGTTGATTGGTCCAGGAAGGTGTCATATTGTTCTATTTTTATTTCCCTTTTCTGATATCATAACTCACTTCAATTCTTTATGGTATTTAGAGTGATAAATTGCTCAACATTGATTACTCACTAGGTGTTGATGGACAACAATGTGTGTTGATTATGATTGCCTCTAAGTAAGCACTACATGACCTAGGTACAAGATTGTTATAGTAGGTGCAGGAATATCATGGTAATTTTCTTGAAATTGCGCCTTTTCAACAAAGATTTGATTTTTTATCATGAATGTTAATAGGACTCTGGACAGAAATAAGAGCTCTAAAATATATAACAAGCAAGGAGCTCATTTGAGATAGGACAACAAGTATGTGAGGCCTATTATAAAGGTGCAATATTAATTTTCCATAATGTATGGTACAAAGCATTTCTTTCATGTAGACGATCTTGTTGCAATTTTATCATTCTTTCACTCGATACTTTCATAAGTGTTGTAACATGGTTTTAGTTGGCACTGTAATAGTGATGTTGCACACTTGATGAATTCTTTAAAAATGATGACATACCATGATATTTTAATATTTCCTTGCTGATATTTTTGCTCACATTTTTATCGGGAAGAATAGTATGATCTTTAAACATTCCCCCTGCCTTCTTCCATGGTTTTATAATCTCATGGTTTGGCTTGTGTGAGGACATGCAAGAAGTTCAGTGTGGGGGAGCATTGAGCCTCAATTTTGTCCAAATTTTCATGATTTTACTGAATAATTGTATGCCTGTACTAAGTGTCTATAATCATTATTATTCTTTTTACTCATTATTAAGTTAGTATTTAGAGGCATTTGGAGCTGACAGTTGTTAATCTATGAACTCTTCTTGTTTTGTTAATTTGAAGAGTATTTAATGTTAAAATGTCATTAATGTTAGGCTATTTTGTGGCAAGTGCTAGCATTCTTGTACTATCAGTTCCTGCACCAATTGTACCTACACCAACTGTGCGTACACCAACATTACTGCACTAGCATGCCTGGACTAATTTGGGGCTTTCATACATTGACACATTTCTAGGGAAATATGAAGGAGGTTTTTGTTCAAAATGTTGTTTGAACACTTCCACATAAGCTAAGATATGCCCAGGTCGTATGGATTTATATTTAGGAAATAATTAATGCCTCAGCCCTGAATTCGTAGCAGTTTCCAGACTGCTAACTTCTGCCTCAATTTTCGTGCAGGTGAAGACGATTAGAGAAATTCAGAGACATGGGTTTTGGTCCCAATATAGTAAGTTGACTAAGCCTCAAATATATTTATAAAATGCGCAGTGGTATAAAAGATACATAAGGGTATTTGAGGTAGTCTTATAAAAAGAGATTTTTCTTCCAGAATTTTAGGATCTCATATTTCAAACAGTCATTTTTGGGCACGATTTCCGAGGCAATGAAGGTGAACCAGAAAATGGGAAAGGTTATTGTTGTAAACACAATAGACTAAGTTGCCTCCAAACAACTTTCCCAAATTCGTAATGGTTAAGGAGATACACAGAGTTCTTTGGAGGCAATTTATTAAAAATATCCGTTTTTCCATAATTCAAGAAAATTGTATTCTATAAATTACAAAGGTTGTTAACAAAGTATTCTTCCTTTTGGCAAATACTTCATGACTTGGTATCGATTGTTGCAAACAATAGATCATCGAATCTCTTATTGTTGCATAATTCTAAACTCATATGGGCTGATCCAAATAAATAGGAGGCAACGTATTTATAAAAAGAGAAGGTTGTTGCATGAATGATATCTCAACATCATACATCATAATGGGCATAGTAGTAGGAATCAGATTTCATTGTTTTGGTTCCAAATTAGTTCAAACAACCATTCTAAACTTGGGCAACGCTACTATTATAAATATGAAGTTTGCATAGGAAACGGGGATCACAGAATTGTATTATACACATCGCAATTTTCATAGAACAAGGAATCAAATTTGATTGTGCAGGAGGGGAGGAGTTGCGCTCTCAATGGGATGATCCCTGGAGGGGACCACTAGAGTCGGCGCAACATCATTCTATAATTTTGTAACAGTACTTGAAATGAATTCATTTGGCATTCAATTTTGCATTTTTGTTCTTTCTGAATATGCTTGCATTGTGATTTAATTGTTGCAAGGGCAACGAGCTAGGTGGTTGGGCCCACCAGCCAGTCTGTTTCCCCAAGCCTCTTAATTTTCCTTTGTTGCATTTTGTTTTTCATAGTGCTTAGAAGTATTTGATTTTAATAAGCTTTCCTTTGTAATGCTTGATTTCATTTCTTCAAGAATGGTACAAGCACGTTGTCTGCACTAGTGCATTTCTGGTTCTTCAAGTTGATTTCATTGGTTAAGTTTCACAAGTATTTTACTCATATCCTTTCGTGAAAGTCCTTTATTCCTTGCTGCAAGATTGATGTTTGTTTATAAACTAAGGGCATTATTAATATCTAAGGTTTCACTTAAGATTTAACTGTGTTGTGATGAATATGGAATGAACATTGTAGTAACTTACAGGTTTGTGATTGCACTGAACAATTTTGAATAAATAATTGAATTTCATGATTAATTATTAAATGAACCTTCTCAGTTAAAACATTAAAAATAAAATCTAAATTACATGCACAACTATCTCAGGAAAAGCCTGTTTACACAACCAGATAACAATGGTTTCATTGGATTAATTGGAAAGAAGTTGCCTTATGATTTATTTCATGTTTTTCATCTTTGCAACATAGCAGTGATTTTTAAGAGGTTTTGCATTCCTTATTTCTTGAATCACTTTCTTTTGAACGGGGCCTATATTCCTTTATCCCCTAGAGAACTAAGGAAGACTTACTGGAGGAGTCAACTCAACCTAGAAGAGGAGCCAGAAGTAGATTCTTGGAGTGTGTTTATTTTGCTTTGAAGAGTCTTGTTTATTTTTCTTGAATGATGCTCCTTTTGAATTTCTTGCAAGAGCTTGGTTATTATTTAAAAGATTCCTGAGGTCGTATTCTGACATATATTGTACTACACCTCTAAGTTACTTACCCGGATTGACAAATTAAATGTTGGCATAAATCTTGCATTTATATCGCGTGACAATTATCACAAAGTTTTTGAGGAGGGCCCTTAGTTTTGGGGAAGTGTGTACCCTTTATAACTCCTAGGTTTCAAGACTTTGATCCTAACCTTATGTAATTTACTTGAATACTAGTTTTTCTTTTCTTTTCTTTTTTAGTTTTTATTATTATTATTATTATTATTTTCCAAACTAGGTTGAGCCTAGGCAGGGGCCAACCCCAATGTTGGATTGAAGAATGATCTACCCACCAATGGGATGCTATTACCAAGATTGTGCAAAGCTCAATTGAGCTTGGACACCCCTTGGGATAATTTAATTCCCCCAAAGGTGGCTATCATCCTCAACTCCTCGTCACGAAATTTTAATCTATGACTTGGTGGGGACTAAACCCCACACAAATCAATTGGCCTAGACCCCATGGGTTTGCCTTTACTTTTTTAGTATTTACTAGTTATTAAGGATATTGAGAATTCTTTGGGAACTCGTATAAAATAATATCTTGAGAGAGCTATAGCGGGGTTATGTACATACACTTATATATGTGTTCAAATAACTCTTAGTAAGGGTCTTTTGAACAAAATGGTCTTCTAATGGGATTTTTTTAAATATACATAGATGTTGGATTATGATAACATCATTTCAATTTAACTTTTCTATAATATTTATAAGCAATTTGTCCTCATGCTTGAGTACATCTTCCTAGGAAAAGAGAACTAAATGAAAAGCAAAATTTTGAATTCAAGATCAAAATAAGCTTACTCATAAACAATAAGAGTTCATTACGAAATTCAATCATTCCTTGGGATATAGATTAGAATATAACCATACTAGATTTATACTTAAAGCTTGAAACCACATGATGGTAATACATTTGATTTAGATAAAGAATTGATTTTCTCTATAATCCTAATTATTGTGTTTCCTTCATTAAAAGTGTGATCAAATTAAAAAGAAGAAATGGAAAAATAATTAGAATATAAGTGTACTAGAGTATACTTACAACTTGAGATCACATGATGATAATACATTTGATTTAGATAAGGAATTGTTTTTCTCTATAAATCCTAATTATCGTGTTTCATTCATTAAAAGTATGATCAAAATCCTAATTATCGTGTTTCATTCATTAAAAGTGTGATCAAATTAAAAAGAAGAAATGGAAAAATATAAGGATTGATAATAATTTTGTAAATGACGACAACTAACATGTACATTAATTATCATTTTACTTTTATAAGCATAATCTACACCTATTTTTGTAAATAATATAGAGAATTATACTTATCTTTTTTAATTATTATAGTTTGGACACTTAAAAAAGCTTAATATAAAAAATTTACTTTTTCACCTTTTACAAACAACATTTTGTATCAATTTCATTCAAAATTCAGCTTAAAATTTAAATTAATAATTGAAATTGCAGTTGTTGCATAAATTAGATAAATAATGTTTTTAGGGCATTGAATCTATCTATGCATTCAAAAATCCAATTAAGTAATTACATAACTAAATTCCAATAATAATTATGAAAAATTTAAATATAAATATGCCTATAATCTTTTTTTATAATAAAATAAAAATTACAACTTTTTGAAAAATATATATTTTAGCGATTCTAAAAAATAGTTCAATATCCACATAAACTTAACATCGCTTCTCACTGTCTCAGAAATGTCTGATATTGTATAAATAAGTATAACAACTCAAAGTATGTGCGGATGTTTAATGTTAAAGTGCATCTATTAAGAAATTCTAGTAAAGTATATCATTAGTACAAACCTTTCAAATGTTTCCTTAAAAAATATAATATCATTTTATAATGAAACAGAAATTAAATTTTTTAATATATATATATAACACCGTTTTTTAAAAATAATGTGATAAATATAATATCTCAAAATTTATGAAATATAAATAAATTACTGATGAGATGTATTGTGAAATATAAATAAATTACTCATGAGATGTATTGTTAAAACTTATACCACTACTCACTAGAGCAAGCAAAGAAGAGCGGGTTGGTTAGTTTGTTGGATCGAGTGACTTCATGCATGCATTGAAATGAATCCAATATTTTCTCCGGGAGAACATCCACCTTGCCGCAAAAAAAATCCTTTATAGCGAGCTATTCGAACTACACCCATTCGAGACAAGCCTGCTCATTCAATTATTTATCCTTTTCCCAGGAAGCATATTCAAGTGCCAAAGACTCCCTGGAATCAACTAGCGGGCATCAGCTAAGACCCTCGTTCTTCCGGAAAAGAAGCTCTCAATGAGCTTTAATCAGATAGTTTCGCAGGATTCAACCAATTGTGACCCTCGTTCTTCCGGAAAAGAAGCTCTCAATGAGCTCTAATCAGATAGTTTCGCAGGATTCAACC